>VMDR010001724.1:0-113828 GCA_007922815.1 Macrotus californicus
TATATCTACTACATGTATTCCTTACCATGTAATCCAGAGATGTGTGTTTAGTATTGTTCATTTTATGTCTGTTTCTTTTTCCCTTAAGATGCTCTGAACATAATTTGAAACAGTCGTAATTTGCTATGTATAATGTGTGCCCACATTTTTGGCCCAAACTTTCAGGAAAAAAAAACAAAAACAACTTTCATTTTAATTTTTTAATTTTATTTATTTATGTATTTATTTATTTATGTATTTATTTATATTTAAATACTTGTTTTCGGTATTATAAAGAAATTTTAGCATTTATTTTTGAACATACAGATATTGTTATTGCTTTGTACAGTTACACTTCTAATATGTAAGCATAAATAAGAGAATTAGAAGCATTTATAGAGATACAGAATTAGTACTACCCATGTATAATGTGCACCCTTATTTTCCTCTCAAAATTTTGGGCAAAAAAATGCGCATTGTACACAGCAAAATACGGTAGTCACAGCATAAACAATAACCTGAAAGAAGAGATGGTGGCACATGTAACAAGAATTTCAATGCAAGAAAAGCACGGGGTCTGCTTTTTTTGTCTGTCTTTAACCAAAATGAGACAATCTCTTGTTACTTACGTTAACCCTTTCATAACAGCCATGGAGTGTCTGTGAAAGCAGTGTAATAAATTTTGCATGTACGTTGGAAAAAAAAGTGATATATAACATCTGTTTTCATTCATGGGCATAGTGCATTATTTCATTGTGATGTATTCTTTGTGGTATTATTTTAGAAATCTATTATCCACAGATCACCAGAAAATCTCTTGTCCTGTCATCTTTGGGATAATGAACACTCTCCATACGTGTAAATCTATCAGGCCAGGCCCCCCTGGGATGACAGTTACGAACTTACAAATTAAAGAAATCACTCTTACCTTTTTAAATCAGTGACTGCTCTCCTGCAGGAACACAGGACGGATCATTAGCTTGAACTATAACACATCACATCCAAGAGTCATCAGCAGAGAGCAATTTCATCTTCCTTGCTTTTTTTAAGAAAGGATTTTTAAAATTAAGAAATTCCAAGATGTATTTGACCTTTGGAAAATTATCAAATATAGTGATAAAAGAGTCCTGCATTAAATTCACATTGAATTTCACATTGTAAATAAAGGTGCCAAAATTAATCTAGCGATACGTTATTTTGTGGTTTGCCTCTCTGAATGCCTGACCCTGATAGCCCGTCTAAGGTCTAGCCAGAGTTCTTGTTGGTCTGTTCAAGCACATTCCTCAGAAATATATTAAAATAGATGTGGTTTTATTTATCAGACAGTTTCTCAAGAAACAGAAAAGTTGTGTCTAACAGCACACAATTCCACTGTCTCCTACCACCCCGCAAAAAAAGATTTCTTAAACCTAAAAAAATAGGAATGACAAAAAAGCAGATTTTTAAAAATCCTCCAAAGTCTCTACTTTATCTAGAAATCATGATATTTTAAATAAATAGAATAACACATAACAGACTATAAATTATTCAAATTTGGCACTAATAAAAATCTTAATAGTTCAAAATATGCCTGAATAAAATTATCTTAAAATTGAAAGGTTGCTATTTTATTAAAGAAAAACCACCTCCTATTTTATTGTTTGTTCTATTTTTAGGCATATTTAATTTCCAAGGAGGAATCCTGAATAAAGCGATCCATCAGAAATAATGTTCCTGGAACACTGACAATTGTAGTCTCTTTACATTTAACCCCAAACCCACATTTCCAGTTTCTTTCTTTGCTATGTGCTTTATCTGATTTCTCCTTCCCTCTGAAGTCTCCTGGGGCATGGAGCTGCCCTCTACCTGTCCCTAACCTGTTTAACCTGTTTATTTTAGCAGTGAGTCCTGTGTGGCCTGAGGGTCTCAAAAACAGCTGCTGAAACCTCGGGTGTTCTTGATGAGTGATGACTTCTCTCTGGGCATTTTTCATTACCTAGAGGTCTGGGGGTGGGGTAGGAGTAAGAATAATTTCCTTTAAAACTTTTCATTGTGCCTGTCACAAAATACATACTTAATAGATGCTCACTCAACAGATTCATGCAAGAGAGAGTGGAGGGCTGTGACATTGCTCCACAGAACTGAGCATTTCTCGAGTGGCCCTCTTCAGGGGGCTACCTTTTATCTAGAGTCCTTTCCTGTTGCTAACAGCCAAAAGAACCTTCACACATAATGTTTTAACCTGTGTATGAAGGAAAGAAAAAGAGAGGGAGGGAGAGGAAAAGGGAGGGAGGGGGAGAGAGAGAAAGTGAGAAAGAGAGAGAGAAAAAAAGAAAAAAAGAAAGAAAGAAAGAAAGGGAGGGAGGAAGGAAGGAAGAAAGAAAGAGAAAGAAAGAAAGAAAGAAAGAAAGAAAGAAAGAAAGAAAGAAAGAAAGAAAGAAAGAAAGAAAGAAAAGAAAGAAAGAAAGAAAAAGAAAGAAAGAAATGAGGCAGGCCAGGTCTTCTTTTATGTCAAGAAAACATGGAAATAGATTCCCAATCATTACAGCTCTGGTTGCCATTATGAAGGGTTGGATAAAGTTTGCTCTGTTTACTCAGAAAAATGAGTGGAGACGTGGCTGAGTTTGAATGGCAGGCAGCACGGTGCGTAGCAAAGCCATGGAGGTGGGAGGCACATCTGGCCTCCAGCACAGCAGCCATACTGCCCAGAGGTAGCTGCGGGAGCTTCGGTGAGCTCTCATCTTGCTCAGCTGCAGTTTCCTCTCATCTAAAGTAAGGAACTTGGACCAGCTGATTCCTAAAGCCCAGTCCAGCTGCTAAAAGCTGTAATCCAGTAGCCAAGCCTCAGGGAGGTTAACCATCTGGCTCAAACATACAGAGCTGATTGGAAATGGCCTGAAGACATGAACTGAGGTACAATGTTATCATAATACTGAAGTTCTTTTAGAGAACCTTGGACAGCAAAGAGCACCCATGTGCCACAGTCTTTCCCAGTGTGGCGTGAGGCTGAGGAGCCCCACACTTCCCAGGCCATCAGAGCAGTAAATCCCCCTAAAGACTGTGCTTGGCATTTTCTGCAGAAATGACTTGGCTATTTCTCCCAAGTCATTACGCAGAAAATTTAATATTCACAGATTCTTTATGGTTCCCACACTGGCTCATGTGTTTTTTTTAGATCTAGTGTCTGCAATAGGATAGACAGGGAATGCCGGTTTGCTGTGAAAAATGAAGAGCGGGCAAAAACATGTTCAATGAATAACAGTAAATCCTGACATCACACTTTTCAACAGCTCCATTTATTTTATTTTATTTTATTTTATTTTATTTTATTTTATTTTATTTTATTTTATTTTATTTTATTTTATTTTATTTTATTTTATTTCATCTATTCTATTCTATGTTATTCTATTCTATGTTATTCTATGCAGCTGCGGCTTCTCCCTGCTTCGTCCTGTATTCTGTTTCTCTCCTTGGAGGGAGGGATTTGTGTGCCCTTGAAGATTCAAAGCACAGAGGTGCACATGCTAATTTTTTGAGTCACAAAACGATTTCCTATGAACACCTACCCCATCTACGTCTGTTGCCCTGTCACTCTGATCCCAGACTGAGGTTTCCAGTCAGCTCGCTCACGTCCATTCCACTGCAGCACCGGAAATGAAGTCAGACTGCAGGGGAGGAACTAGCTGTGTTCCTGTGCTGGAATGGTATCTGCATGTACCGGAAAAAGGAAAAGCAAAGCCCGCTTCACAATCTCAGCTCCACCCCTACGTGGTGATACCATGGGAAAATGACTTAACCTGTCTAAGACAGCACTTCTGGCTCTAACATGGGGATGTGAACACTCACTCAGGATTGTTCTAGGGATTAGAATCCCTGTACACTGGGCACAGAAGCCCAAATAGACTATGTTTATAATATGTGGAGTCAGGTCTGGGGAGTGTGGTGTACACATATTCTATATTCAATGTCTATCTGATGAATTTCAAAACACAACACAGCTATTGAGCTGAATAAATCAAAAAGAGTAGTGCACCATGGGGAATTTCTTCCTTTGCTCTAGGGTAGCCCTGAGTGAGAAAGTAAACTTTCTAGTCCAGCCTGTGCACGGTTGGTTGGGTGAGGTGTGTACCTTCAGGGTCTGGTGGGCTCCCAAGGGCATGGTGGAGTGGATGGCACACAAGACAAAGTTACTGGAAGCTGGAGGAGAATCAGGGTTTCTTCTCAGTTGGTTCTGGGAGGGCGGAAGGTTCTCCAGATGGGTGTGTGTTGCAGACCAGGGCAGGCAGAGCTCTTTGGAAGTGTCAGTGAGAACATTAGGACCAGCAAGATTAGTCCCAATCCACATGGCCCCACACAAACAGGCACGCTTGGAAAAGGTCCTTTGTCTAGGATACACGAAGCAGAGAAAAGGAATCCATCAACACATCCAACTGGCCATCTGTCAGGGGCCTGGTACCCGCTGGTGAACAAACTCACAGAGCCTTGAACGGAAGTAGAACCAGAACCATTAGCAAACTCCACTAGTGTTTTTTGTTTTGGGGGTTGGTTTGTTTTTTTGCTATTGTTGTCATCATTTAGGGCAGGTAAGTCTTACACTTCAAACCTTCCCTGAAACTAGAGGGAATTACATATTTACACTCTATTTTTCTACTGCACGGGACAAAGCCACAACAGAAAGTAAGTAAAATAAAATTGTGTAGTTTGTACAGGGGTGGACAAAAGTAGGTTTACAGTTGTTCAGCTGACTCATGACTGAAAACCTACTTTTGCCCACCCTATGTGTTAAGAAAGCCTGGATGTTCAGCTCTTACCAAGTGCCTCCCCAATCCACAGCCACTGAGAAAGCATGGCTCAACCACGTATCCGCTCGGTGGACTTGGGGCAATATCTCGGCACCTCTGAGTTCTCTCCCTCTTCTATAAAAACCAAACTATGAATGATAACGTGAGAAAGTATTGCAGTTAGCATGCTGCGGCTTCTCCCTGCTTCATCCTGTATTCTGTTTCTCTCCTTGGAGGGAGGGATTTGTGTGCCCTTGAAGATTCAAAGCACAGAGGTACACATGCTTCCCATGGATTTTTGTCACTTGAAAGGTTAGGGAGGCCATTTAGATGATGAATTATGAAACCAGCTCCCAACACTGCCTTTCCATCATCTCCCCAAATGGAACTTGCCTTTAATTCAGGACACTGGGGCTCTGTCTGTGCTGAAGGAAAGACAAAGACAATGAATGTTGTGATATCCTTGGGAAAATGTCACTGACATGGGCCATCCTTTCCATTTGAGAGCCCTGCTCATCTGAAAACATTAAAGAATGTGAAAAATGAGGACACGGTGTGCTCTCAGCTACTCCAGTCAAGCCCATTTGTCTCTGAGAAGTCCTTTGGATATTAATAGTCGATTTGGAGACATAGCCACCTTCAGGGACTTTCCCAGGGAATCACGTGGGCATTTAAGGCTACTCTGCTTCCCTCACTGCCCTTTCAACAAGGCAGAAACCCTTTGGACAACACTAACCTTTGGGGGTGGGGTGAGGACTGAACGATTCCAAGTGTATGCACAGCAGACGCAGAGTCGACGTGCTGGGGAACACTCTCTAAACTTGTGCTCTGATGAGCCGTGTAAGGTGTGCTACATCACACTTCTCCTCTAAGTGCCTATTTCTCCATCCATACAAAGTAGAAATAAGAGACAACTCACAGATTTGCTGTGAGGATTAGGGGCTCTGACCTAAATTACCCAGAATAGTGCTTGCTGCAGTGTCGGTGCTATTTTGAATCTTTTCTGTGCATACTATCACTGTTGTTACTATCGGAAATTCTCTGACTGGGTGCAGAACTCTTTCCGTAAACATGCCACATCTGGGGCTCCAAGACGAATTTTGTCTTGATCTCACTCCTGGATTGGTGCGTACTACTTGCTCCTAAACTCCTGGTCCCCATGCCTGCGGGTCAATTCTTTGTCTTAGATTTTTATATCTTACCTGCCACAGAATTCACTAGGAAGGGCCTTACTCGGGGCCCAGCCCAAATGGCTCCCTCAAAGTTAACATTCTTTCCTTGGTGTGTTAGAATCATCTAGAGGTCTGTCTTCTCCAGCAAGCTCCCAGAGGACAGGAATCAGGTCTGATTCAGGTCTCGTTCTTCAGACCTAATACAGGTGAGCCATGTTCTCTGTTCTCTGTTCTGTTTGCTGCATTCTTGGGGACACCGTGTTTGTGCTGGTTGTCCTCACTTCCTCTATGGCTTTGGAGCTTCCCCGTCCCCCCTCCTGCTCCCCAGCTCATCCCAGTGCAGGGTGGAGTTCCAGGAGGCAGCTCTGCCCATCCACTCCCTTGCCTCTGCCCCCAACTTCCCTGCTGGCCACTGTCCCACAATGTGGGTTTCTTTCCAGCGGTCAGTTCACAATTCAGGCACGTACTGCTTATGGGAACACAATGAAACTTGACCTGAAAAAGCCTGTAGTGATTACTACAGTCATAATAACTTCTATATTAAAGAACTTGGGAAGGAAGAAATTAAGAAAGGAGGGTGAACAGGATGGCCAGGAGGCAAAGAGGAAAGAAGAAAATAAGACAGGACATTCTTTCAAGAATCTACTTTGTGGTGAGCCCTGGGCCAGACATTTGCACAAAGCCCCGAGGGATATACTTTTTAAAATTTTTGTCTTAATATTGAGAAGACAATGACTCAGATAAGATAAATAACTCCCCAAATCATATGTTATGGAGTAAGAGGTAGTTTAGCCATTGGAAGATGTTAAAATATTTCCAGAGCACCATAAAATATAAGAGAAAACTAATTAAAAAAACCCAACAACCATCATCCAGACCAAGAAACCCTGTAGTACTAAGCCCACAGCCATTTCAGCATGGAAATTTTAACTCCAGGAAAAGCCTCTGTTAAATTGTATAAGGGATGATATTACGGGTTATTTAGAGAACTGGTTGTAAGACCAGGTAAGAGTGATCAGCAAAGACCTTCCCCAAGCAAGGCTCTGATTTGAGACAATTCCCCAAGGTTCAATTCTCTTTCCTTCTTTTGATGTCTTAAGAATTCTCTGCCTCTGGGAGAGGCACGCTCCCTGCGGAAGTCATCGAGAGCTCTCTCTCCCCTTCGCTCTGCATGTATGGGCACAGGGTTTACATTTTTAAATGACAGCTGAAATCCATAGCAACACACATTTTTCACATTTGGAAGTAAAAAAAAAAAAGGACGTTGCTGCCTCAGCAGCGAACAAAATGTTATGAAGTGAGTATAAATCAAGAATCGCTGCTATCTTTTAATTGCAAAACTTGCCAAGCTTCCAATGTTTTATGCATGTTGGTCATTAGTTTTGAAGCAACACTGAATCTCTGACTGCAAACAGAATACAAGCTTCAGGAGCTTCCTTGCTTCTAAATGTGCTCAGGGCTTAGTGATAATTAATGATCAATAATTACTTTGAAAGAATGAGCCCCACAGTTCAAGGGTCCTTGCTTCCTCGTGGAATTAGCTTTGTCTGGCCAGTCTCACTAGTTCTTCTCAGGCAGTAATTCAGTGTAACCATATAAGTTCAAAAAATATTAGCCAGAAAAACACAGTAACTTTGACTTATTTTGGCTTTTGATTTTGTGTTCTGTGAAAGATTACAGATTCTCAGATCATCGTAGAATGTGACCAAGGCAAGGTCTGTGTGTATATTGGCCTATAAAAATTGGAATTTTGGACACTGGTATATTTACTACCTGGCTCTCTTAAAATATATCCAATTTTGCTGATATAGTGTATCTGTAGTACATAATTTACAAATAATACAATATTAAATAGTTTTTACCATAAATTCCATACAAGCAATTGCTTTTGTTGATTTTCACCAAACTCTTGTATCTGTAGACAAAATATGGTTTCAATTGACAGACATGTATATTTCCAACATAAATGTTAGTTGATATTTTAATTTCTCTTAATAAGTAGGATCAACAAGTAGGATCAAAGTGCAACAACAAAGAACTATGTCTGAACTTTACTCATTTGTCAATGATGGAGCAACTGTGCTAAATTGGATAATTGTTTTCAAATGCTGGAAGAATATTTACTCACAATATAATGTTTATTCACCATATTTCAGCTATAAGCATGATACTCATTTAAGTTTAATCTGCATTAGGATTTTCTCCATAATTTTCTTAAGCCAACGTAATCAACAATGAATCAAGACCTGTATTAGAACATTTGCCAGATTTGTGTAAATATGCACTCCATGGCTAACTTTCATCTACAAATGTGACGTGAATGAATGGTGAGCTAGGAAGAGATTCTCAATAGCATACCATTACATAGCATTTCCAATGGACAGTTATGGTGGATGGAAATAGCTTCAAGAACATAGTGATAATATGTAGTCAAATAATTAGGAAGTGATGAGTTCTGAGTATTCATTATCTTTGTTTTTTATATAATTTAGCTTTATGTTCATATAGTTTAATATTTGATAGCTACATTTAACAATCAACTCACAAAATTACTGAACTTTTAACAATTGGCTCTTGCAAGGTTATATATTACTTTTCAAAGGCCCCACATCCTAATGCCATTGCATTGATGATTAGGATTTCAGCATATGAATTTTCTGTGGGGGGCACAAACGTTCAGTCCATAGCAATCACATTATTAATGAATTTAAAAAAATCCTTATCTCAATAGATGTAGAAGAAACATTTCACGAAATTCAACATCCATTCCTGCTAAAAACTCTCAGCAAACTAGGAATAGAAACAAACTTTTTCAATCTGATAAAGGGCAATATTGAAAAAACATAGCTAGCATCATAGTTAATGGTGAAAGACTATATGCTTTCTCCCTAAGACTGGGAATAAGGAGGAGAAAGAAAAGGCTGTTTGCTCCCATCAGTTCTATGGAAGAACAAAAAACAAAAAACAACAACAACAAAAAGGAAGCAAATACAAAACACAGCATCCAAATTAGAAAGAAGGAAGTAAAATTGTTTTTATGTGTTGATATGATCTATAAAGAAAATCCAGTGAGTTCTACATTTAAAAAACTACTAAAGCTAATTAGTGAGTTTTATAAAGTTACAGGTTATAAGGTAAATATACACAGTATATTTTATTCATATATATTGGCTAAAATCAGAAGACTGAAATAAAAAAATCAAATCCATTTATTATAGCATCAAATAATACAACATATATAGGGAAAAATCTGCCAAAAGATGTGCATGAGCTATATATGGAAAACAAAACATTGCAGAAAACAATGAAGAAGAGTTAGATAAATGACAACATATTCTATGTTCCTGGAATACATCACTGAATATTCCTGAGATGCAAATGTTCTCTCTCTTGTCTTCAAAGTCCATGAAATTCAAATCAATGTTCCAGCATGCTTTGTGTTAGAAATTGACAAGAAGATTCAAAAGTTTATCTGGAAATGCAAAATATTTAGACTAGCCAAGCAAGTTTGAAAAATAAAGTTGGAGGATTTATACTCACTCCAAGAATTATTATAAGCTATAGTAATTAAGATAAGGTGATATTGATGTTGACAGATATAAAGATTCAATTAACATAATGGAGTTCAGAAGTAGAGGCAGGGTAGAGAGTTAATCAATTTTTGACAAAGGTGAACAGCAATTCAGTGAGGAAAGGAGAAACTTCTTATCCAAGAGTGCTGGAACAATTGTATATTCATACATAGAAAAACGAACTTTGGATCAAACTCTTCCACCATATACAAAAACAACTCAAAATGGATCACAGACACAAATGTGAAATCTAAAACTATAACACCTTTAGACACATAACACCTTTAGTACACGTAGGATAAAACCTTTACAACTGTAGGTTTGGCAAAGATTTCTCAAATATACATTGTAAGCATGATACATGAAACAACACAAGTGTTGTTAACCTGTGTTTTGTGTTGTTCACAAAATTAAAAGTTTATATTCTTTGAAAGACACTGTTAAAATGATAAACTGTAGGCTGGAAGAAAATAATTGCAAATCACATATCTGCCAACCATCTAGAATATGTATATATGCATGTATATATATGTAATATGTAGATTATATATATGTATATCAAAACCCAATAACAAGACAGCATCCCATTTTTAAACATGGTCAAAGAGTTGGGTCATACATAGATGGTCAACCAATATGGATGGCAAAAATGCTCCAATCTCTAGTTATTAGGAAAATGCAAATTAAAATCACAGTGAGATACTGGTCTAAACTTACCAGAATGTCAAAATTAAAATGACTGACTATACCAAGCACTGGCAAGATGTGGAATAATTACAACTTTCTCATTGCTGGTGAGAATGTAAAATGGTACAGCCAATTTGGAAATCCTTTGGGCCATTTCTAAAATAAACATTCACTTACCATATGACCCAGCCGTTTTACTCCGAGGGTGTTGCATGTGTCTGTGTGATAACTTATAGATGAAATTTCAGAACAACTCGGTGTCCACCCAATGGATTAACGAATGATGCTATATTCACGGAACATCATCCTACTTAGCAATGATAGGAAATGAGCTGTAAGTACACAAAAACATGGATGAACTGCAAAATCATTAGCAGGGTGAAAAAAATCAGCAGACATGCTCTATGATTCCAAATTTATTATGTTCTGGAAAATGTGAACTAATCTGTCGTGACAAAACAAATCAGTAGTTGCCTGGTAATGGGTGTGGGGGAGGGGCGGCAAGGAGGGTTTCCAAAGGGGCACAAGGAAACTTTCCGAAATGGTCATGGTCATTGCCATGGCGCTGCTGTGCAGGTGTCAGAACTTACTGAACTGCAGACTTTAGCCACATGCAGCTTATTTATGTGAATTATGCCCTAACACAATTTTTTCAAACAAGTAACTAAGGACTAACACAAATTTGGTCTCCAAGCAAGTCTTCCTCTCCTACACAAAGGACATTTTATCTCTTGTTTGGAGTTTCTCTAGCATCAGTTGTCTCTGGTTCTCACCCCTTACTTGTATGTCAAGTTGCGGGTGACAGAAGAAATTTGTTATCCTACTTGGCAAAAGTCCTGCTAGGAAATCAGGTTCTTCCCTGTACCACAGATGCACTTGAATGGGTCATTTTACTTCTCTAAATCTTGTTTCTTCACTTGTGAAACAGAAGCTTGTGAGCCATTTAAACAAGCAAATGCACGTGAAGCTGTATCTTTAATGGTAGACTGTGCCTCCTGCCTACCAGTGTGTCACTTGCTTCCATAAGGCCTCTGGCTTCCTCTTCTGTGCGGCCTGTGTGCAGACTTAGCCCATGAGGGCAGGACTCAGGACTCCTGGGTGCCTACAGCAGAGCTGATGGCGTGGTGGTGACGTGCTCCACCGCTGGGCGCCCGGTGAAGGGGAGTTCAGGGACCCTCCCAGATCTGAGCGGTTGAAGCCCTCTGGGCCTTGGCACAGTTTGTAGCCCTGATTAATTAATTAATGTTCACAAAGCACTTTGAAGATAGCAGATGCCGTGGGAGTGCAAAGCTCGGGCATTAACCATGATAATTACATAAATCTGGGCTCCGACTTCAGCAGTCGTCATTGGAAGGGGTGACCCAGTTGCTGATTCACAGCTGGGTAGGGACCCGGGTGGAGAAAGTCCCGAGAAAGGTGTCGAGAGCCATTCTGTCCAGGGTTCTCTGGGGCACACAGGGTGTTCCAGGAAGCAGACGGCTCCGAGTCCCTCCTGA
Source organism: Macrotus californicus (assembly GCA_007922815.1). Lineage (NCBI taxonomy): Eukaryota > Metazoa > Chordata > Mammalia > Chiroptera > Phyllostomidae > Macrotus > Macrotus californicus. The sequence continues at coordinate 11,667 of VMDR010001724.1, forward strand.
GCCACCCTGCTAGTCATGGCCCGGAAATGCAGAGTGCTACCTGTCCACAAGTTGAGCCCTTCCGTTTTCAGCGAATACTTGCTGGAGGCATGCTATGTGTGAGGCCCTGTTCACATCTCTGTCGAGCAGATTTGAAGTCAAGTCTACCAATCTTTACATCACGCCACAAGGCCTGGGGTGATAGAGAGGCAGGTCCAAACCCCAGTTCTGGCAAAAGTACTGAGTGTGACTTTATAAGAAAGTAATGTCGCCAGTATAAGCCCTAGGATCCTTTTGTTTAAAACAAGTGAAAATTTAAGGCAGTTATATTGGCCTTTCTGAGGGAGGTCCATAAAACATCCAATAAACAACTGATACATCCTGGGCACTCGTGGTGTTTTTCCCCCAAAAAACTACGCCCATGAGGCCAGTTTGTATCCGTTGATGTGAATTTCAGTTGCCATTGCTGGTGATACTTTGTTTTAGGACAATATCCCCTCTTGGCCCACCTCAGGGTTCCTCACCTGAGGAAGGAAAGGCATTCCGTTTCACGTGTTCCTCCCCCTGCTGCAGTTCTCAAGGCCTGCTCCATGGAATATCTCACTTTCAGAAGAAACCTGATGTCCCTGTGTGTTGGGAGCCCGCAGTTCCCATCTGCACTGACATGGGCTCTCAGCCTGGGGCAAGGTGATTAGAAACGCACACTTGAAAGAGCTCCAGCTGCATCTTTTCCTGCGAACGAGAGCTGTCAAGTGCAAAGGCATCGCGCTGAAGCTGTGGACCAACGGAGTGCTTCTGCAGGCCCTCGCCCTTGGTGGTCCCCTGGGAGCCCGTGGCACTCACCTTCACTGCCAAGCTCTGTTGGGGAGAGCGTGGCGTTGAGTCCTCTGCTGACACATCAAGGGAAAGTGCTTTGAAGATGTAAAGGGTGTGTGTGAGTCATCTATAATCATTGTGATGCAGAAGCCAGCTTCAGAGAGCGGGTTTGTGACCCCTTTGGTAGACTGAGCAGGGCCCATGGTTAATTTGCAAATTGCAGGGCTCAGTAAAGGGAGGCTCCATAGGCAGCGTGATTAGTAAGTTATTTTTTGAAGAGAGGTTGAGTCTATTCAATATTCCAAATTTATTTTACATATAAAACAACTTTTAAAACCCCCTTCACCTACAGGGCTCAAGAGAGTTCGTGGTTAGCTCTGCTTTCACCCTGGCCCCTCACCCTCTTCTGGGGGCTCTCAGGGGTTAGGAACATGGTGTGTACTGCCACATGGCATGGTCAGAGTGTGGCTCAAAGAGGGCCCTCAACAAGGACTTGCTTAGTCCAAGACGCTTCACATGAATCTTCACTCCTTGCCTTTGAATCAGGCCTTGCCACTCATCTGGAAGCCAAAAGAAATGAGTCCTAAAAACATTCACACTAATTTCTTGGTCTCATTATTTCACTTCCCCTGATTGCATTCTCCTTTCTCTGACATTTATTTTCCTATCTCCTGGCTTCCTTGGCTTGGCTGTACATGCTGTGTGCTATGTGGGTTGAAGTGTGTGCATCCAAAATCCGTATGTTGAAGTTCTAATTTCCTGTCCCTCAGAATGTGACCTGGTTTGGAAATGGGGCTGTTGCAGATGTAGGTAGTTAACATGAAGTCACACTGGAGTAGGATGTTCTCCTCATATGATGGCTGTCCTTTTAAGAAACCATTCACGTGAAGATACAGAGACACAGGGAGAAAGTCTTGCAAAGACGGAAGCGATGTATCTACAGGCCAAGGCCTGCAGAAGATTTCCAGAAAACTGGGGATTCTAGAAAGAAGTGAGGAAGGGTTTCCCCAGGTTTTTGGAGAGCATGGCCCCATCCACACTATGACTTCGGACTTTTGGCTGCCAGAATTGTCAGCAAATCAGTTAAACGTTTTTTTAAGCCCTCTGGTTTGTGACGCTTCATTTCCTGGCATGCAAATATCCAGGGCTATAGCAGAAATGCTGTTTCCTAGACTGAGGCTGATGCAAGGATACATGCTGGCCACCAAGTCTAAGGTCAGGTAGCATTAAGTTTGCCCCCTTTATCAAGGCACGTCCTGCAACATGCTTCTTGCTGCAGGTGCTAACTGTGAACGACATTCATAGTTCTAGAAATTCTGTGGGACTCACAGACAATGTCCTGGGCAGAAGGGATTGGCCATAAAATAGGTAGAGAAGTAGGGACTGTTATATTAATCGCTATGTGGCCTACAGTAGTCAAGACGGTCTTCCAAAAAACAAGCAACTGTGCCCAAAACTGAGAGATAAAGAGATTTTGTAGGTACCGCTGAGGATGGAGGGTATCCCAGGCATGGGGACTGTAAGGGTAAGGCATGGAGGCTGAAGCAGAATGACAGGTGTGGCTTAGGGATGAGACTTAGCTGGTTAGAGTGGTGGATCACGGGGAGGAGGGGAAAGGCTGAGGGGTGTAGAGATGTTCTCTACCTCCAGCTTGGCTATGAAATCATATCTTTCTTCCTTTCTTCCTTCCTTCCTTCCTTCCTTCCTTCCTTCCTTCCTTCCTTCCTTCCTTCCTTCCTTCCTTCCTTCCTTCTTCCCTTCCTCTCACCCAGTTTCAGTCTCCCTCACTCCCTTTTTCTTTTCTTCCTTCAGCACTCAATATGAATGCACTGGTTTCCTGGGTACCAGCTCCCTGGTAGGCTCTGGGATGCAGGAATGCAACATCATTGCTGTCTCAGAGGAGCTTCCACAATCACACCCAGTTCCAGTCCCTGATGGTAAGTGCTTTGATAGGTGTCCTGGGAACACAGGTATAAAAATGCATTCATTTTGAGGCAATTCTTCACAAAGATGCAGGACAGTAGCATTTATTGACAGGCAGATATGCTCCCTGAATTTTTATCCACATTTAATCCTTATTATAAACTGATGAAGGGGTTATTACTGAGCCCAATTTACATGTGAAAAGACCGAGGCTTAGAAAAGTGAGGAAACATCTGTAGTCACAGCTAATAGGCAGCAGCCAGAAGGCTAGAAGGTTTCTAAGACCTTCACTTGTGTTCTTTGTCCCCCATGATGTTGTCTGCATATTCTTAAGCTGGAAAGGATTTGTTCAACCTGGCTTTTCTTGTTGTTCTCGGTTGCTTTATGGTCACGGAGTCCATCACACAACACTATGAGGTATGATGTTCTGTCTTTCTTTCTATAGGTAGGGTTTGCTGCCCTAGGGATGGGCATCTTCGAGAGGACAATGAAACACAGGGTCCCCCAGCTGACAGAAGGCTCCCTGCGCCCAATTCAGCTGACAGAGCAGGTACACCAGCTCAGGGGGTTGCAGCTAGCTGAAAATACACACTAATCTAATCTTCTGGCTGTTGTAGACGAATCTCAGGAATGTGGGAGGCTAGCATGTCACATAGGCAATTATTGGCCGGACGCAGGGTTGCGTAACGCAAGGATGACTAGCGCTTCCTGCTTTGGCTCGCAGGCGGGGAGCTTGCCAAAGAGGGTTTATCTTCCCAGGAGAAACATGCCAACTCTGGCAGGATATGAAGTAACTGTGATTATGGGAAGAAAGACATGCTTAATGTGAAAATAGTTAAGGTCTCTTTCAGTTTGTACTGGCATCTCTCTCTTTTTCTTTTCCTTTTATTTTTGGCTCTGTCCCTTTCTATCTTCCTGTCATTTGGTCTTTTACTCTGAATTTCTATGTCCTCCTTATCTTTCTTTTGTTTGCTTTTATTTCAACTTGCCTCCTTGCTTTTCATTCCAATCCTCACACCAAAGTAGTGTTTGGGGAGAGCGCCTCGACTAATTTCCCATAACAGAGGAGCTGATCGAGTCTCTGTGGTGGTTTTCCATGGAAGGGGCCTTGTAGACGGGAGATGAAACAGGACGGACTCTACTGTTTGCCATGTGACGAGCTTGTGGAACTGGCTGTGTACCTTTTTTCTCTGCATTGACCCACATCACACCCTGCCCCTGACTGCACCCACTGTCACTGCTCCCGAGGAAAACCTGTGTTCTCACTCGGTCGCCTTTGAAATACTGGCTCTGAACCCCATCGAGTGGCCAATGTGATGCTGTCGAAAAGAGAGAAAAGTGAATCACTAAACACAGAATGATGGACAGACAGGATTCTTACAGATGTTTCTGGGTCTTTTGTTTTTTTCTTTGTCAGGTGAGAATTGAGAAGTCCCGAGTGGCAAAGTCACCAGCCCGAGTCTCACAGCTGCAAGTCCTGGAGCACTTCCCCTGTAAGACATTGTACTTCCTGTCTTCCTGCTAAGTGAGGTGTTTTTTTTTTGTGTATATGTGCAGATATAAAAGTGTAATGTGGCAACTAAAGAATCATGGAGTCACAACACATAAAAGTATACAAAAATTGAGAATATTGGTAAGTATAGAAAACCTTCAGTATTATTATCTAAGATGAACTTGGACTATAAAGAAAATGTTACATTATTTTAAAAGACAGAAAAATGTGTAATAGCATCTTGACACCAGTAAAAATTGAATTAAACTTCTCACAGAAACTTTTTTGGAAACCTAAAGGGGTCAACATTAATTATCTAGAAAATATACCTGGTTCACTTAAACACATTCACGTCGGGTGATTCCTCACCCGGCTGAGTTGGTACGATTTGCCAGTCACAATGGTGGTCGCTTGAAGGAAATAACTTACGTCTCACAGATTTTTATGGAGTTTTATCGTCCTATGTTACCTACGAAAATCAGGTTCAGAGAGGTCAATAAACTGGCGGGAGCTGCTGTAGTTGGTCGGTAGGTCAGCAGGGAAACCCAGCTGTGTCTCACCCTCACACCTTTTCCCTTCTTCTGTTAAGTGCCAGGAACTCTTCCGGACACAGATGAAAGCAAGCTCTTTCCCTCCCTGACCTTGATCAGACTGGGAGGGCATTCGAGAAATGCAGGGCAAATTTCACATCACAGGGTAACTAACCTAGATGCTAGGTGTTCTATTAGGGAATTAACACCCCTGTGTTCAAAGTTCCGATTTTCCTTCCAAATCACAGTATTCTTTATTTTGTCATTACCTCCATGGCAGCTCTCATGAAGGCTTACAACGTAGACACACTGTTGTAAAAGATGAGATCTACGTAACGAAGTGTGTCTACCTCCTCCCTAAAGATCGTTGCGACTTGACACTTACAAGCAGGCTTAGGTTTGGTCAGTGTGCTCTTACCGCATCGCCTACATGCATAGGCGTTCTGACTGTTACATGATGGCTGACCACAGTCGTTGCATTTCGTTCCATCAGTAAGAGAGTTAGACCATAACCTTGTCAACCCCTACCTTGCCCCAGGGTTTCCAGCTGGAGTTATCCTTTGCTCACTGAGTCCCTGAGCCAGTTCTAAGCTGCAATGGAAAGGCTTTTAGAAGTCCGACCCCAAGACTGGGATGGGAGGGTGGGACCCCGAAATGAGACTTGCCGACTTGCTCAGTGCCGTTTCCACACTCCCTTGAGCCTTGGTGTCACGTAGCTGTAAAGACACTCACTATCACGGTCCTGAGCCTTCTCTCCCTCTGCCCCTCCTCTGCCTCCTTTCCTTCCCCCTCTCTATCACTTTTTTACTGATATCTTCATCCCCAATAGCACCATGACCAACCTCTAAACCAACCCTAAGAGATAGAAATGATCATTCATTTTCCAGATGAGAAAATTGTACTCAGAGAGTTAAGTTGCCCAATATCACCAGCTGGTAACAGATATAGACAGCGTTCAGCTCCAGGCCCCCTGCGGCAAAGCATAAAGATTTCATCACTACAAAAACAGTACAATGTTTTCATGCTCTGAGCCCCACCACCCCTTGCTGTGTCCTGCCTCCCTACCCGCCTAGCGCTGACGTCTGTCTAAGCCACGTTCTTTGGTTGACTGGGCACCGGAGTCCCCATGGGCTGACTCTTGTGCCCACCTGAGCTTCCTCACCAACCCATCCTACTCCATACAGGCTTTCTAATTCTTTATTCCGTCTCCTTAGAGTCCAGTTGTAACTGATGTCCTGAAACATTTTGTGCCCAAGCATCTCAGAGTTAAGATATTCTCGGGAAGCCCTCTCTGTATTAAAACAATGTTAGCCAGGCCTTATTCATAATAAATCTCTTGTCTTGTCACACATTCCTTCAGTTACCTACTCGAGTTGATCCCCTCCGATCGGTATTTTGGATGCCCACTGACAACTGACTCACCTGTTGGCCCTTGAAGGCAGCTGCAGGGACCTAGTGGTGCTCACAGCAGACAGACAACCCCTTCTCTGGTTCCTGGTGAGCTTCCATTCCAAACTCCGTCCACCTGAGGCTGTAGACGGAGTTTTGAATGAAGCTATGGATTCTGCTACTCCCTTTTTACTCCGTTCCTATACTTGGTCCTCTGGGAATCAGCCATGCGTTTCTCCTCTCGCTCCCTGATGCTCGCCACACCGGGGAACAGTTCTGTGCCCTGAAACTCGTCACTTTGCCGCTGAGATGACCTGCCTCCTCCCAGCCCAGGCCTCTCCTGAGAAGGGGTATTGTGACAGTTTGTTTTTTAATGAGAGAAGAATTTGAAAATTTCTTGCTTCTGCCACCAACCAGCAAACATCTCTCAGACCCTGTAACCCACCCCTGGATCAAAAAAGAAGTGGATAGGTCCAGGTGAAGTTTATGTGTATTTCCCAGTCCCTTTTCATTTCACTGGTTTTCAAATAATTCTCTCCACTAGTTTGCTCCATGTAGAAATGCTAAGAAAGTTATCAAAACCTCCCGTGATGCCGCAGAGAAAGGCTACCACTACCAGCCCCACATCCCTGCTGACTGTGATGGGAAATCCCCATTGCCCTGGAATGGTAGCCAGGCAGAGGGAGAGTCCTGGCCAGTGCTGGGGCTCTGGGCTCTGACACTACCCTGTCCTGGGTAGCACTGTCCCCCTTCCTCAGCCTTCTTCTTTACAAAGTGAAAGGACTTTGATAGGTCCTTTCCAGAGAGAGAGTGTGAAGGACAGGTTGGGTGTTGGGCTGCATCAACAGCCCTCTGCAGTGCTGACCCCGAGAGGACATAGGGTGGTTAGAGGCAGAGAAGGCAGTCTGCGATCAGTCTGCTGGGGGGAGGGAGTGAGGAATAAGTGGACCCCTGTGAACACAGGTACAGGAACGCCTGCAGGGCTGCAGAGACGGGGGCTGAGGGTGGAGGCCCTGATTAACTCACTCTTCTCTGACTCCTCCAAGGCAGTCCCCTTCTAGGCCAGTGGGTCTGAGTCACATGCTTCTCTTCCCTGTCATACTACACGACTTCCAACATGTTCACCGGGACCTCAAGGAGTGAAGCAAGTTACTAAAAGAGTAGCAATTAGGGTGGCCCATACCAGTAATTTAAAGTTTCCTGTCTGCGGAAGCATGTGGGGAAGGGGTGGTCAGGAAGGGGAGGGGGGAGCGTTCTTTTCGTCTAAGGGGACCTCTCTGTGTGATTTCCATTCTGGATAAAGAAACAGGGGAGCGTTCTTTTCGTCTAAGGGGACCTCTCTGTGTGATTTCCATTCTGGATAAAGAAACAGGAGGGAGGGAGAATGCTCCCCTAAAATGCCTGCTCCCAGGGCGACTCACATGCAGCCCAGGTGCTCCAGCTGTCTGCTGGACCCCCTCCTCAATGAAGTGTCTCCCTCTTTCTTCTTTGGGGGGATCCTGGCTCAGCTCTGAAAGCCTCTTGACATCTTTGCCTGACTGTAAAAATGAAGCGATGTTGGAAGCTGCTTGATAAATCTCTCCCGCACCTTGGCTGCTGTAGGAGGCACAGAGGGAGGTGGCCCTGTGATTTATAGCTGCCGGCTCCGAGGGCTTTTCCAAGCCAGCTTAAACCAGGGAGTCATTTCTGCCCAAATGAGCATTTTGTCTAGTTCAAACTGATGGGAAGGAGTGGAAGTGGGACTGCCTCGTTCAAAACGTGCTGCCCATCCCTCCCTCGAGGCAGCCAGAATCCCCATGCTCTTCCATGCAACCTGAGCTCCTGAAAGGAGGCCCAGAAGACTGGTCAGTCACCAGAGGCCACGAGCCCATGCTGGGGGGCAGGGAGACCGTGCTGAGTTGACGCAATGCCGGGCAAGCCTCTGATCTGTGGTCGTGGTTTCCCAGAACCCCCAGGGGCCCATCCAGGAAAACACCTGTGTCCCCTCCCTTATCATCTGTTCCCTCCCAAGGGGAGTTTGTTCCCTTTAATGTTTTCCACAGTTGCTGTTGGAAGTCAGGTGCTCGGGACCCAGCCTGAGAATGAACTGCTTCCAAAATATCCCCCCAGTGTGGTGGGGAGGTCCTGGCCTCTGTACAGATGGTTTATCTGGTTTATTTGAGTGTGACAAGTATGTTGACTCTTTTAGCATTCATTCTTCACCTGCAAAAGGAGAATAGCATCTTCTTTGAGAAACAGCTGTTCGGATTCACCCTAACATAGTTGGCCCAAAGTAGGTAAATGAGTAAGTAAATCTAAATAAAAAATACATCTTTAAATTTTATTATTAGTTTTTGGCTTGTGTTTAGTTTTGTCTTTCTTTTTTCCTACTATTGGTTTTCAGCCTATCATTTATAGGAGAACCCAAAAGGAATGCTTCAAAAAATACGAGAGTTGTAGTAATTTAGCATGAACTGAGTAAAAATAACTTTTCTAAGACTAGATTTGACTAGATACTTTCAGTTACATAAAACTCAGATGGTAAAGGTTAATGGAGATGTTATTAGCAGTAATACTTTGCAACAGGATACACATCATGAAAAAAATGGGAGTTTTTTTTCATGAAGACAGAATGTAAGTTTTTAATATCGGGGGGTGAAAAATCTCCTTGGGAATTTTTAATGCTAAATGGCAAGTGACAGGTCATTTGGAAGAGGAGAAAAATGTGTGCACTTTTGCTCTTTAACAATGGAGTGTCTCCTTTCTGAGAAAACTAGGAACTTATTTCCCTCAGGAAATGTGCAGCATTTATTCTGAAATACAGATCTCTTGCCTCCCACTCTGCGTTTTCTTAAAATTCTTTGTCCATCTAATACTTCAAGAGCAAATGTGTAAAATGTTACAGTTTTATTAATAAGAAATGGAAATTGTTCCCTTTTTCTTTTTTCTTTCTTACTCTTTTTCTTTTATTCCTTTATTTTTTATTTTTTGGTGATGCGTTTGTGATCTGGTTAAGAGTGTGCCTGATCTTAACCAGCACACTTAACAAGTGTGCCTGACCTCATGCCTAGGTCAAAAATCTCATCCTGGAGCTTCATCTGGGATGCTCACAGCTCTTCATGTTATTTAGGAATGAAATGGGAAAAATTAAAGCTAGTTATTGTTTTTGTTTTTAATCCTTACCCAAGGACATGCTTATTGATTTTAGAGAGAGGGGAAGGGGAGAGAAAGGGAGAGAAACATTGATGTGGGAGAGAAACATCAATTGGTTGACTCTCGTACGTACCCCAACCAGGGACCAAACCCACAACCTAGGCATGTGACCTGATGGGGAATCAAACTTGCAACCCTTTGGTCTATGGGATGATGCTCTGACCAGCTGAGCCGCACTAGCCAGGGCAAAGCTAGTGATTGCTATTGTATCTCTTTGTATTTCCAGACAAGACAATATTAAATTCCCCCATCTGTGTTCCCCACCTGTGTATATATGCACACCTGCCCTGACCCACCTCCCAGGTAAGCCTAGTCCCTCTGGGAATAGTTGTCATTACTGTAGTATCTCCTTAAACCACCCAGGCATCTTGTGTACTGTAGTATCTACATATATGCCCTGGGGATATTGTCAAAATGCAGATTCTGACCAATAGGTCTGGGGTGAAAGGTGAGATTCTAAGTTTCTAAAATACTCCCAGTTGATGCTGCTGTGGAGAGTCTGTGGACCACACAGTGAGGGGTGAGGATGTGAGAGATGAGAATGCCAGGTGGGAATTCAACACTTGAGTATATTCTTTAGGTTTGGTTACAAACTTCCTGTGTGATCCTGGGAGATCTTTGTACTAGCGGGACCTAGTTTGCCCACTTAGAAATTGGGACAACAAGACCAACTAACTGCTGAGATCTTTTTCGATGCTGTTATTTGTTTAACTTGATTCTAGATTCTTACTGCTTCTAGTCTATCCAAGAGCTCCACCCAAGAACGAAGAAGAAATCAAGACTGAAGAGTATGGGTTAGCAAGGGGATGAGAACGCATTAAAAATCAGAGGCCCCCTTTGTCCCCCCTTGTCTACAGCATGGGTGTGTGGAAAGCACTCCTTTGCATCAGAAGAAAATGTACACATTGGCCAGGAAAGCCCCTCTGCTTTCTCATCCACCACCCTAGACTTTGTGAGAATTCAGTGAGGCAATGCAAGATGTCCATCAACAGCAAATGGCTGAATAAGGTTTGGTACACTCATAGTGGAGAATATTATAGTCATTCAAAGGGGTGATTTAGAGCTAAACAGATTAACATGGAAGAAATTTCCACAAGGTATTATTGACTGGAAAAGAAAGAAGTAAAACAAGTGTGTACACATTGTTTTCTCAAAACAATGGCGAAACTTTCATATGTGTCTGTATCTGTTCACAGACCAACCTATTTGAAATTGCACACCATAGATCTCCCTTCCTGCCCACTCCTACCCAGCACCTTTGACCCCACTGTCCTGCTTTATTTTTCCCCTCAACACTTATCTTTTGACATACTTTGTACCTACTTCTGTGTTTACTGTTGATCAGCTCCCATTAGAATATATAAGCTGTATAAGATCAGGAATCTTTGGGGTTTTTTTTTGCTAGTTTTCTTATCCATTGCTTTATTCTCAACAGCTGATTTAATACCTGGCACATAATTGGTGTCTTGTAAATGTATGTAAACTGAGTAAATGAATGAATTGAGTAAATGCGGGAAAATATGGAAGAGATGATGTGAGTTGGAAGGTGTGAAGGGGAAAGCTGAAGAGCAAAGGAGAAGCTGAGCTGCATGGATGACTGCATAACTATAGGGTTTAGGAATATGCTCGCAGATGTGGTTGTGTGTGTTTCATTTAAGATGCGGATATCAAACTAATAGGTGTCCTCTAAAGTTATTCACTTCTCATTGTCATACAGTCTTGGGGTTTGAAAGGAGGGATGTACCAGTAGCAACAGTACTGAAATCCTGGTGTCTGTCTCTCTCCCCAGATCCTTCTGCCTGGTGGTTGGGGATGTGGTGTGGTCCCCATATGGCTACCGTCGAGGTGAGTGGCCTCCGATAAGTCAATTCCGTATTAAGGCCTCATGTGCTTGCCTTGAACATAGACCCAATGATGCTGCCCTGAGCACCCACCCAAGTTTTGTAAAGGTGAGGGGGACAGTATTGTCCTTTTCCTCTGTGCTCTTTCCCTAGGTTTCTGATCCACTTTCAGTCTCATGTAGTGCCTACAAATGCAAGTGGTCACTGCACATTCAGATGAGTGTGGACCTATATGCAACACCACCAGCTGCCTAACCCACAGGTGAAGTGTCTTCATAGTCCAGGAGGGCATTGTCTTACCTTTGAACGGTCTGCACTCAGCCAAGGGCCTGGTTTAGAGCAGGGGCCAAGAGCTGTTGCCTAAGCTCACTGGATGTGTGGTTTAGATACCTCCTGGGCTGGGCTTCAGGTTCTCTGGGCTTCGGGTAAACCTGGCTCACACCCCCAGCCCCATGGCTTGGCCGAGTCCTGACTCCTACAGGTAGTTTGGAGAATTCTGGCCTTTCTTCTCACTGTTCACTTCTATTTCTCCTCTGGTATCACACTTACTCTCTCGGTTCCGTGTGCCTCAAACTGAGTCCAAAATTCTACACCTTACCTAATTCTCATTAAAAACTAAAAATCAGTTGCGATAAGGCTAGTATGGATCCAGTAAATGTTTTTGAAGATTTGGAGAGTCTCAACATTCTGGCTTTTGAAATCATCAGAAGCTCCACCCCTCCCACTAAACAGACTTCCACCACCAGAATGGTTAGCATTTGGCTTTCTGGCTGTGTTGAGCGCCCCAGGAAGTGTCCACTCCTTCGCCCAGCCCTTGCTCCTCCCTGACCATTCCAGAAATTCTTGCAAATAAAATTTCTCCAGTCTACAGCCAAGTCTACCAGATCATTACAAGGCATTGTCCACTGTCTTCTCAACCTCAGCAGTTACTTGAATCTCAGATACAGCAGGTATGTTTTTACACTTAATCCCTATGGATGGAGACAGGCATTCGGACAAATAACACAGGCCTGGCCTGTTACATTAAGCACAAGTAGAGAAGTTGGCACAAATAAAGAGTTATATTTCTAATGTAAGCAAATATTAACCTTTAAGAGCCACATAGATTAGAGAACTCACTGATGCAGTCAACAGTCACTAAGCATCTGCTAGGAAGGTCCATTTTGGTGCTACAGGCTGGTCCTCCTGAGGTGAGTTCACCTTCTATTCAGAGAGAGGTTGTGCCTCAAATACCTATAATATAGGTTAAAACCTGTAAATGTCACAGAAGAAGGGCCAAGCATGCAATGACATTCAGAAGCAGAGGAATAGTAGCATCCCATGGATACATCTATACTGAGGTTGGAACAGATGGTGTACCGGCTCAGGATTCTGTAACAAAACACCACAGACAGGGCAGCTTAAAGAACAGAGATTGTTTCTCCACTTCTGGAATCTGGAAGTCTAAGATTAAGTTGCTGGACAATTTGGTTTCCAGTGAGACCCTCTTCTTAGCTTGCAGGTGGCTATTCTTTCTGTCTTCACGTGGTGGGAAGAGTGTGAGGGAGCTCTCTGGTGTCTTCCTTATAATAACACTAATCCTATCAAATCAAGGCCCTATCCTTATGGCCTTCTTTACCCCTATAAAGACTCTGTCTCCAAATATAGTCACATTGCAGGTTGGGGCTTCCACATACGAACTGGGGGTGGGTAATAAACATTCAGTTCATAATTGATACTCTATTGGAAAGCCTTCTAAATGGGTATCTAGTGGAAAAGGCATTCTAGGCAAAGGGAATAGAATTTAATAATAATACTAACTGCATACTATGTTCCTGTGAGGAGCCTTATGCATATCACTTTCCAATTCTAACAACACCACCAGGCAAATCTTACAGCACTCATGTAACAGGTAAGAAAACTGAGGCTCCCGGAAGTGAGTGATACACCAAATCTCCCCTTTGGTTAACTGATGGGGAGGAGGTGGAATTCAGGTCTGATTATTAGGGACTCGCACGAGACACCTACAAAAAGTGTTTGTGCACTTGCCCTGCGTGACCTCTGCCCCTTCTTTCCAGCAGGACTTGGGGGCGTAGCTTTTAGGAGCCAGGAACAAAACCAGAGCTTTTGCTGAATCTTTAAACTATCTTTTACTTACTCAGCTGTTGAAGAGTCAGTACATATCAAGCCCTAGCCTCTACCCTAAATTTGACTTTCACACTAACATGAGAGGCTACAAAGCTTCCTGCTGAGCCTTTTTTCACCAGCCCACGGGACTTTAAGCCAAATTTGCACTTCTAGAAGCAATTTCCTCAGGCTTGCTTGGGGTGGAGGGAGACAGCTAAATGCTTTTCTACCTTTTCTTACCTGACACGTTGGATTTCCAGAAAAGAAAAATCTTCATAGTGATTCATCTGTAGTTTCTACTCTTTTCTCAACGTTCTGAGGGGTTGTTAGTTTCTTTTCTCCCAACCCACTTTTTATTCTTACTGTGCATGGGATTTCAAGGTGAAGTCTTCATGAGTTTGACGGTGTCTCTGAGCGTGGCTGTGTTGAAGCCGTGTTCACGAGAATCAGCGCTGGTGCGGGCGTATTTCACAAATGGATCAGAGGCGATTGTGTGCTCATGAACCATTTACATAACCTTCTGAGCTCCCTTTCTCCTCCTGCAACAGCGAAATAGACATACTTCCCTTAAAAGATTAATTATCTGGCACAATAGGCACAAAGTAGATATCCCGAAATTGGTAGTATTTTAATTCCTCTCATTGCCACTTTAAGGTATCAGTAGCACTAGTGATGTAGTCTACGGTTTAATTGTGATTCTCAGAAAGAAGTTCGCACATGTTCTGACCTGAAATTGGTGTATTCAGACTGGTCTGTGCCTGGCGAGCTCCGTTGTTCGCAGCCGATTTGTAGTGATGGTAGGGGGAACAGCTGGGCTACTGTTTCCTGAGCATCCCTACATAATGTGGGATCTCACTCATGAAGTATTGGTTGTCATCTCTGTGTCACTGTTACTCCTCTGCTGAAGGGCTGTGTTTATTCTGTTCCCTGCTGGGTGTCCAAGGCCTAACACAGTGCCTGGCACACACCGGACATTCAGTAAATAAGTGCAGGCTGAATGTTTACACCCCTCTTCTCTAGTGATCTGTGGGCTCCAAAGTGCATGAGCCACGTCTGCTCTGTCCCCTCATGCTCAAGCCCAGAAAGGCCGAGATTGTAAACTGGTAGCTGAAAACAAGGACAGAAAAAGAGAAAGTAAAGGTGGGCAGATTTCAGTGGCAGAAATATTCAGATCTCTGAGCACAGCTTTTTAACATCACTCTTTCCATGTCTGGGTGAGACAAGTACTGAATAGACTGAGACTCAGGGCATTTGGATTCTAGTCCTGGTTCTGCCAGGGGCTAACTGCCTCTCAATTTGAGGAGCCTTGGATCCTAGAGATTAGGACAACAAGCTCTCTAAAAATGTTACTGATAAAAGCAAATCAACAAGGATTAATGGGTGATCTTGGTGTGGTCTAGCGTGGCTCCAGTCACCTTTGGTCTCTTTGCTTTTCTTCAAGCACAACAGGCATGCCTCTGCCTCTAAGGGTCTGCATTGGCTGTACGATCTCCCTTAATTCTTTTTGCCCAGATATCCACCTAGCTCATTCCTCACTCCCTTCAAACTGGCTTAACTCTCCCTATTTAATATTGCAGCCTCCACCATACTTACTGCTCCCCTCTCCCCTGGTTTGTTTTTCTCCACAGACTTTTTTCTAACACATTCTTCATTTATTTCATTATTTTATTACCTGTTTCCTCTCAATATCATGGAAGGTCCATGCAAACAGGAATTCTGTCTGTTTTGCTCACCTCTGTATTCCCAGTGGCTAAAATCATCCTTGGCACGGACAAGATCTCAACAAGAATTTCTTCAGTAAATGACTAAACCTACATATTCTACTGCTGCAGATATAAATTCAAAATAACACAGGACACGATTCAGCGGAGATGTGTT
This sequence comes from Macrotus californicus, assembly GCA_007922815.1. Classification (NCBI taxonomy): domain Eukaryota; kingdom Metazoa; phylum Chordata; class Mammalia; order Chiroptera; family Phyllostomidae; genus Macrotus; species Macrotus californicus. Next base: position 26,813 of record VMDR010001724.1, read on the forward strand.
TCCTTCTTTTGTGGATTACAGAATCTCATCAAAATGAATGAGGGGAGCATACGTACTTACTGAGCACCTGCTACGTGAAAAAAGCTTTGCCTAAATCACTTCTCTTTAATCCTCAGAATAATTAGGAGAGTATTTCTGTCTCTCGTTCACAGATAAAGACATCAAGCTTTTGAATCACACATGTAGCAGAGGCATGTTCAGGACTCTGGTTGTGTTTGCGTCCTGCCATGCCCGTGTGACTCCAAAGTGCGTGCTCATTTGTATGACCCTGTATCATTGTCAGAAAAGACTTCACTTTTTAGAAGAACCATTCTCTGTTTTGTGTGGAAGTGGTTCGAAATGGTAGAAAATGCTCTTTTCTTAAGAGGCACAGACTAAATTTACAGACTTATCTTTGTTTTTAATGTGGTAGTGAACTTGGGAAGACATTGAGCTTCTCTTCCCACCTCAGTGAAGGGAGAAGGCTGAATTAGAAGACTTTGAAGGTCTCTTCCACCCCCAAGGTGAGAACCTGATTTGGCTCATCCTGGTGAGAATATTTAATTGCCAAAGAACATGTGCCAAGGCTCAAGGTGCCCCTGGTTTCACAGAGTAAGAACAAAGGAGAAGTAGAGGGCAGTCTGTGAGTGTGAGCTGTCCTTGTCTCCTCATTGACTCACACCCACAACAGCCACCTGTCTCAGGTGCTGCAATCCTCAGCTTCAGCCAGTTTCCGGAGAGTCAAAACTTGGAGATTTTCTCCCATCAAAGGCAATTTTTAAAGAGGGTAATCAATCAACACAGGTGTTCTTCAAAGAATTAGGATGACCTTGTTCTGGAAATTACCGCCTTCCTTCAGTAAGAAGTTTGCCAAGATGGCTGATCAAATGCAAGATCCTAAGAATATTAATTAGTAGACCCAAATTGGGAGGTGTGTTTTGCTTTAAGGAAAGTGATCATGATAGAATATGGAAATCATGGGATTTGTAGTCAGATATGTGTTGTTATCCTGGCTTTTCTGTGTGACCTTGAGGCAAGTCCATGGACTTTTCTGAGACTCGGTTTACATGTCCATATATTATAATTAAAGATACCTATCTTACATGGTTTAAAGGTAAAAGATATAAAGTCAACATGTATAAAGTCCTTTTCAAAATACAGCTCAATGAATATTAGGGCATTTGGAGAAACTGAGTAAGTCTTTAGGAATTTTTATATGGCTGTATTTGTCCTTGGGGGCCAGTCTCTCTCCATGATTAGAACCTTCTGCTTTATGACCTTTGACCTTAAGCCCCCTTAGGATTTCTGGGGTTGGAAGCTAGGCTAGCCCAGGAACTAGAACATTAATGTGTTTAGAACAACTGAGGAAAGGTAGTTTTAAGGAATTTTTTTTGGAGGAAGAAGGAAGTCTCACTCATTCATGAAACTCTTCCTATGCCTCTAAGTTGTGAGCAAGGAAGAATGAGCAGGTAAAAAGTCAAGAACTGGCATGAGAATGGAATCATGGACTTGGAGAAGGTGGGAAGCCTCTTGTAATTTTGCAGTAAAAGAGGTATTTCCACCTCCCTGGGCAGTGGGAGGGAAGAGGGGAGGCAAGAAGGCACAGGAAAAAGAGGAAAGAACTCCTTTTGGAAAGTGGTGTAGCACAGAGATGAGAAATCTCGTTTGGTATCAAACGAAAATTGGTTGGGATCTTAATCTGGAAAAGGCCAAGTTACTTAAAAGTCTCTGGGCCTCAGTTTTCTCAGCTGCTGAATTGGATGATGAAACACATTGTGTGATGTGCTGTAGTGATGCATACATGGGAAAGTGCTTCATAAATTACAAAGGTTGTGCACGAATGGTTCTCAACACACCTGCAATAGCAAGATCTGGCAATTATCAGTGTTACTGAATGAATATCTGAATTCGCACCAATACACAGAAGAGAGACTCTGTTTAGATTGTAAACTCTTAAAGTGAGTCATTATCTCCCGTAGCTTAGAACTAAATAAATTGTTAAGGATAAAGGTTTAATCTATGCTTTCAACCCAATCTTTCAAAAATCCCATTAAAAGTCACCTATCTAGGAATCAGTTTAAAAAATCCAGAGTAAATTAAAGAGAACTGAACAGTCAACTAATTCATTTGACTCTATTGTTCATACAAATGATAAAGCAGAAACAAGAACAATTTGTTTGTATGAATGGAGTGGGCTTGTTCTTCATGAAGTGTGATTCACCAAATTCTTGAGCCAGTTAAATGGGGAGAACAGAAATGTGAGATGTGTGTTCATTTCTTTGTGTTGTCCTTAGTAAAACAAAACAAATCTGTGTGTGTATAATTTCATATTGCGTTATATTTCTGAACGATGGGGTAGAAGCCCTCAATTTATTTTACTCAATTTTAAATAGCAGCCTTTGAAACTGGCTTGGTGTTGTCCAGTGAGGCAGAGAAGGGATGGCCCACTTTCCTTCCACGCTCCCTCCCACCCAGCCTCTAGAGTGTGAGCTAGTTGCTAACCATACCCGTGGGTGGCAACTCTGTTCTTGGATCAGAGAGAGAAAGAAGCGCCGGCAAACAGAGAGGCTTTTCAGCAAGTTGTGGGACTTGAAATCTTGCATTTGTAATAATCCAAGGGAAACGTAACAAAGTCGATTATTGTTGAGATATAATAGACTCGATCATACTTGGGTATGGTTACATGGCACCAGCGCAGAGAAGGCACCCATCGCAAACTCGGCAGCGATTTTGTGAAAAGCTTAATTTCTAACAGTGCGTTCCAGCGATATCAGTGGCAAGGTTTTGTCATACTGGTTTTGACTTTCTGTGTGGTGTTTGCTCGTCAGGGACTCTGCAGTGAATTTAACAATCAGAGTGCTTAAAAATGAGTATCACTGTAAGGTAAGAAAAATCACCTGATAATAAATATTGGTTGTTCTGGGTTGCTAAATTTATAGTCACTTTTAAGGCAGCAATAGAAAACACATGCATGCAGTTTAAGATTGGAGTCAGAAGTGTGTGTGTGTGTATATCTATCTATCTATCTATCTATATAGATAGATAGATATACACACACACACAAACACACACATATATCTATCCATCACTTATTTTACTTTTAAATGCAGCCAATAAAGCATCCATGGAGTCTTTTCTAATTTCCTCTAGTAATACAATTTTAAGATTCCATTTTACCTTTATGTAACTTCAGCTCAAAAAGCCCAAAGACTGCAATTACTGAGGAGGGATAATAAGACACCTAATGCATACTACCTGAAGAAAATTGGACATGTTAATTCTCATTGAGAATCACCAGTGAATTTCCCAAGAAATTTCATTTCCCAGCACCTTTCTTTCAGCTCAGAGCAATTTGCAGTTTGGGGATCTGCAGCTGGTATAATCAATTACATGATGGATATGCCACCATTTTTCTTTCTTTTTTAAAAAAGATGTTATTTGTTTTTAGAGAGAGGGGAAAGGAGGGAGAAGAGAGGGAGAGAAACATCAATGTGAGAGAGAAACATTAATCAGTTGCATCGTGTATGTGCCCCAACCTGTTACTGAACCCACAACTCAGGTGTGTGCCCTGACTGGGAATCGAACTGGTGAACTTTTGCTTTGTGAGACAAAGCTCAACCAACACTGGTCAGGGCACTGCCATTTTTCAATTTTTCAATGAAAAGTTCTTCACTGCCTCACCTGCAGTGGGATATGAAGAACCTGAGACATATCTTCCTGGGAAAATAACTGTCCAGTGCTGGACTGAAACAACGTCCTTGGCCTCAGGGACTAACAATGACTTCAGCCACTTCAGAGAGGCTTCCCCTCTGCCTTGGCGCTTTCTCCCATCCTCACGAAGTATCTGTGCATGTAACTTACCTGTCCTTCTACGTGCTTTGCTGCTTGGTAGCAGAAAGTGTATCTTCTATGAGCTTATATTCCTGCAGGAGCCTAGAATCTGGACTTTTAATAAACACAATTCATGTCAAAAATTGAAGGCTTTGCAAATTCAGCCACCCAAAAGCCACCCATCTCTTCTCCTCTGTGCTCTGCTTGTCTCTGGGGATGCATTCAAGACTCAGATATACGTGTTCTACTCTTAACGCACTCACAGATGGATAGGGGCAGACACACAAATGAGTTTGACACAATGGGACAAGTATTATAACTGGTGAACACTGAGAGTGTTTGACGTGCAAAGCACAAAGAGCTGGTACCTTTCAGGGGCTGCAGGGCCTGTCATCAAAGGGGCTGCCCCAGAAACAGGTCTCAAGAATGATCCTGAAGGATGGGAGGTGGTAGCCAGGAAAGAGAAACAAACGTGTTCTCTGAGTAGTTTGGGAAGACCTAACAAAGTGCTGGAAGATAAGGTTGGAGACCCAGGAAAGGTTTATGACCAGCCTGGGTGTCATGGGACTTCATGCTGAGGGCAACAGTGTGGCACAGACAGAGCCATACCTACATGTCAGCATTCAGAGGGTCAGAACTGGCTGGCTGTGCAGTAAAGATTAAAGGGACGCCAGAGAGGGGCAGGAGAGCCACCAGGCAGCAACTGCAGTGTTGCAAGGGCAGAAGACAGGATGGAAGTAAGGTGGTGGCTACAGGGCTAGCTGGGAAAGATTGCCTTTAAAGGTGACAAGGCGTGAGGGATGCAGACATATGAGGTCTGTCCGGAAAAAGTCCAGCCGTCGTTAATACGAGGAGAACAGTCTGTGCTACCTTGATGGAACCTGGTAGCCAAGAGGAGTAGACTGGAGTGTACATGCGTGAACAATGATGACTTCACTGTACTAGTCGGTGGGGGTGGTAGGTGCTATTGAGTGATCATGTACACTATGTGGCTGTCGCATTCAAAATGACTGAGTAGAGCAATGAATCTTCATCCAAATTTGTGTTCAGCTTGAACATTCCTCCGTGGAAACTATTTGGATGACTCAGAAGATCGCAGCTATGGGCGATTGGGGATTGGCAGCTTAACCACCACAATGTACCCGCTCATGCAGCATGTCTTGTGCAGAGTTTTTTGGCAAAATATCAAATCACCCAGGTGACTTAGCCCCACTATGACCAAGATTTGGTGCCCTGTGACTTCTGGCTTTTGCCAAAACTAAAATCACCTTTGCAAGGGAAGAAATTTCAGACCGTTGATGAGGTTCAGGAAAATACAACAGGGGTAGCTGATGACAACTGGGTCAACTGTGTGAGGTCCCAAAGTGCCTACTTTGAAGGTGTTGGGTATGAGGTGACATTGTCCTTTGTACAGTCTTTCTTGTTTCTTGTATCTTCTTCAATAAATGTCTCTATTTTTTAATATTGAACGGCTGGATACTTTCTGGACAGACTTCATCTAGTAGAGAATCACCAGCGGACTACTAAATTTTTTGCATTTCTTTTAGAGAGAGAGAAAGGGAGGGAGAAAGAGAGAGAAACATCGATGTGAGAGAGACACATCAGCTGGTTGCCTCCCATACATGCCTGACTGGGGATTGAACCTGAAACCTGAGTACAAACATATACCTTGATCAGGAATTGAACCTGCAACCTTTTGGTTACAGGACAATGCTCCAGCCAACTGAGCCACACCGGCCAGGGCCGGACTATTACATTTTCAATGGAAAGTATAATTGTCGAAGCTGTGGCACAAAACAAAGAAGCCAGGCAGAAAAGATGAGGTTGTTTTTGCTGCATTCAGCTCAGCTGAATGGAAACTACTTAGTGACCCAAGTAAGTCAGGTCTGTCATTCTCTCACATACACAAACAAAGTCACTCCTGTGTCACCTGAGCCTGTCGGTGCCAGCAGAGGCGAATGTGTTCGCTGCACACAGGTGGGGAGTAGAGGAATTGAGCATGGACTGGAGATGAGCTGAGAGCTCTCCTCCGAGAGAATTTTCTTACACCACCACTGTGAGGAACTTGCTCTCAAAGTCAGAGAGACTGTCAGTTTGGCCAGAAACTCACTGTAGTAGAACACCATCTCTTTGTGGGTTTTTCTGCAGCCAAGATGAGGACCACTCCTAGGTAGCTGCAGGTGGCAGTGAGGGCAGAGACAGAATCCAGAAAAGCCATGGAACAGCAGGGCAGGTCCCACAGGAACCGCTGCGTGAAAGTGATTCCTCAGACGTGCACAGAGGTGAAGATAAAGGCACCGAGCTCCCTGACACTCTGCTTTTCCCAGCAAATGAGCTCAGGACACACATGACAGCTCAGGAACTGGGGCCCAATTGCTTGGGAAACTCTATTTGTACAGTAGAGTTCCTGATATATTAGTTACTCTCTGAATGTCTCCAGAACAAGGAAAACAAGACATGTTTATGTAAGTGAAACCATGAATCTCACCTGTCAGGAGGGAAACAACTCAATCCCATTTCAAGTGAATAAATAAATGAATGAGTAAATGAGGGAATTTTCAGGCATTAATGACCATTGGGACTTAAGTACTCACAACAATCATGCATTCCCTCAAAAAGTCCTAAGATTTTCAAATACCATGATTTCAGATTCCATAGTTTGTAAGAACTTCTTCTCTTGGGAAGAATCATATAGCCCTCTTTCTCTACATGGCAAGGTTCCCTGTGATAATTTGTTTTTAAAAAATCAGAAAAAATTAAGCTAAAAGGTCCCAATCATTGTCCTGTCAGAAACATAAACATTACTCCAATTATTTTGAAAAAATGAAGTTTAACATAGATAATTGGTTGCAAAGTAATGGAATAATGGGAGGAACAAAAAATGGGGAAGGCTATACACAGAACTCTTAAAACTAAACAATAGGAAAGCAAACAAACAAAGAAAACCATTAAAAAGTGGGCAGTGTAGTAGACCCCAGCCTCTGTCCCTCACAAAGACCAACCGTTGAGCAGCTCTGACTCCTACAGTCTAATTAATCATCTTGGCAACACAGTAAGCAAAAAAAATAAAAAATAAAAAAAAAATCCTGGAATAACTGCACAAGAAGAGAAGGAAGACAGTTTCATTTTGCCTTCCTCATTTCCCCTTACAAGCTGTCATTTCTCAGCGCCAAGAGGGGGAATGTCCCAGCTGGAAAGAGTTCCCGTCAGCGGTGAAGGAAGAACAGGGTGGGTGACCAGCTTTCCCAGCCTTTAGGAATACTGCACAGAGGTCCCACTTAGTGGGTTTCACCCCATCCAGATGGGCAAAGCTGAGCTGTATAGAGATGACGGCTAGAAACAGGGAGGAAAGCTGGGGGCTACTGGTAGCAGCCCAGCAGGGGGAGTGACCAAGATTTGCAGTGACCTGCTCTGCAACAATGCCAGCAGATTTAGCCACTGACGAAACCTGCAAACTTCACCTGCCACTGCTGACCCCCTGCAGATTTCAGCAGCTTCATCCACAGGTATTCACATTCCCTGAGTCCAGCTACCTATGCTCAACATCACTAATCATCAGGGAAAGGCAAGTGAAAATTACAATGAGGTATCACCTCATACTTGTTAGCATGGCCCTCATCCAAAGACAAGAGAGAAGTGTTGGCAAGGATGGAGACAGGGATGTGCACTCTTGGTGAGAATGTGAATTGGTGCAGCTGCTGTGGAAAACAGTGTGGAGAGTCCCTCCAAAATTAACAGTAGAACCACCACACGGTCCAGCAAGCCCACTTCTGCGTATATAGCCAAAAGAAATGAAATCAGGATCTCAAAGAGAGATCTACACTCCCATGTTCACTGAAGCATTATTCATAATTCCCAAGACATGGAAACAGCTTAAGTTTCTGCCAACAGATGAATGGATAAAGACGATGGTGTCCATATACAGCGGAATATTATTCAGCAGTGAGAAGAAAATCCTGCCGTGTACAATGACTTGGGTGGACCTTGAGAACATTATACTGAGTAACTAAGTCAGACAGGGGAAGACAAACACTATGTGATATCACTTATGTGTGAAATCTAAGGACATTAAAATCTTAGACACAGAGGAGAGTGGTGGTTATCAGGGGCTGGTGGGCAGGGGGAGAATTGGGGAGGTGTTGGTCAGGGGGTCTCAACTCCCAGTTAGAAGATGAGTAAGCTCTAGAAATCGAATAATGTGCAGCATGGTGATTATAGCTAATAATACTGTATTGTAGACTTGAAAGTTGCCAAGAGAATTGATGTGAAATGCTCCAACAACAAAATAAATGGTAAGCGTGTGACGTAATGGAAGTGGTAGGCAACACTGTGGTGGTAATGATTTTGCAGCATGTAAGTGTATCCAATCAGTGTGTTCTCCACCTTAAACCTACATAGTGCTATATGCCAATGATATCGTCATGAAGCTGGAAAAATAAAAAAAAAACATAAGCAAAACAAGACGAAGTGGTGAAGGATGAACAAACACCTCACCAAGCAAGATAGACAGATGGCAGATCAGCACATGCAAAGATGCTCAAGATCATCAGTTGTCAAACAAATGCACATTGAAACCGCAGTGAGATGCCACTGTGCAGCTATCAGAATGGCCAAAAATCTGGAACACCGACAATTCCAAGTACTGGATGGGGACAAGCAGAACTCTCAGTCACCGCTGCAGGGAATGCAAAATGGCACAGCCCCGTGGAAAGACAGTTTGGCCAAACCGAATATACTCTTCTTAGGATCCCGGAACCCTGCTCCTCGGTATTTACCCAGAGGAGGTGAAAATTTATGTTCACACAAAACCCTGAATGTGGGTGTTTATAGCAGCTTTATTCATTATTGCAAAAGCTGGGCAGCAAGGAAGACGTCCTCCAGCAGGTGAACAGATAAATAAGCTGTGGTCCATTGATATCATAGAATATTCTTCAGTGCAAATGAGCTATCAAGCCACCAGGAGACACAGGAGCCTTCGATGCATATCACTAAGTGAAAGGAGCCAGTCTGAAAAGGCTCCGTAGGAATGATTCCAACCATGTGACATTATGGAAAGGCAACACCGTGGCCCTAGTAAAAAGATCAGTGGTTACCAGGGGCTGGGGGGTGGGGAGGGAGAGATGAGTGCATGGAACACAGAAGGTTTTAGGGCAGTGAAACTATTATATAACGACATGGCTACACTTCTTCACGCATTTGTGAAACTCATGGAATGCACAACACCAAGTGTGAACCCGAACATGAACTACGGACTTCACGTGACAACGGTGTGTCAGTGTAGATTCGCTGACTTTAGCCAATGTGCCACTCTGGCTGGGGGTGGAGGGATGCTGATAGTGGGGAAGCTGTGTGTAGACGGGGCCCGAAGGTATATGGGCACTCTGTACTTTCTGCTCAGTTTTGCTGCGAAACTAAAGCTGTTCTAAAAAGTCTTCTTAATAAAAAGGAGAGGGGGGTTTACCCAGAATTAGTACTTCTAGGAAGGTGCTACCACCCCTGGGGTTGTGAGAGGAAATCAAGGAGAGGAAGTAGAATGACGTGACTAAAAGCCACGGTCACTGCTGCTGAGGCTGCTGTTGGAACCACCAGGGCCAAAACCCTTTGCAGGGCCCACACTGGCACCGAGGCTGCCCAGTGCCCACCTGCCACCCGGAGCGCCCCGGGTTCCCATCAGGAGCGCACTCTGGGAGCAGGGCCCTGTGGCTTGTCCCGGGCTGCTAGAGTTTCCACCGCAGGTGCTGTCTTCACTGCCAGAGGCACCCTTGGCAACCAGAAGAACACATTTCAAAACAATATCACCTCCCCTCTGCCTTCCAGTCTGTCAGCAGCACCCTCTTTGGCAGAAGCTGACAGAAAGCCTGCTGGAAGGGGCCCCAGGATGGTGGTTTGCAGATTTCCAGGCCTCTGTGGTGCTGAAGGCAGCATGCGAACAGGAGGCTAGTCCACAAACAAATAATTGGCCAGCGATTTCAGGGGCGATGGGAAAGGTTCCTCCTCTTTTATATCTGTTGGTCTTATCCCTTCCAGATTCAGAGCAAAAACAAGCTACTCGAAAGAGGTTGGAGGAGCCGCTGCCACCGCCCGAGGCTGTTTTGTAATCATTATCTCCACTCTTTAGGACAGCCCAGAGATGGAGGCCTTCTTTTTTTTAAATGCCCTTTATATGGGAAACTGTGACTCAGAGACACTGCCACTTCCCCAAAGTCAAACAGCTCTTATGATTGAGGCAAACTCAATAACCCATCTCTGTTTCCTCTGCCTTGAGGCTCTGGGCTGCTTTTATAGCTCCTGTAGCTCTGACCTAATCAGAAATTGAATCTTATGCTTTTATTTTCTACAGTCATCGTCAGAGTGGTGGGTCCTAAAAGGCGTAAACAAACACTAGGAAAGCCATGGTCACAGGAGAGCATTCTTGAGTCCTGTTATCTTCCTCTGCCCCCTTTCCCTGGATACTTTAACTGGACCTCACTATTTTTTTCCCCGTCTACTATGAAGGAGTGAGTGTTTAAAAGCCTGCTTCAAAGACATGAAAATAAATTCACCCAGGTATGGTTCCTGGTACTGGTCTCATTGCCTTCTCCACCCTGGCAGGGCCACAGCCGAGGGCCAGAGGGTGTGGAAGCCCCAGACCTACAAAATACTGGAGGCTCTTCGCTGTGCTGGGTTCCTGCTCCTTTCCCAAGGGAGCATGAGTAATCTTCTTGAGATGACAAATATGACATTATGGGGACAGAGGAAGGACTTCGGATGTGTTAGAGAATCCCATCACCTTGTGCGAAGACTGGGTGAGGGTGTGTGGAGGAACCTCGCCACTACAGGCGGCCCTGTGAGGGCCTGCAGGGAAGGCACTCTTGGTTCCATGTATCCACGCAGTGCGAGGAGAGCGAGGTGTGGGATCTGCCCACGGGCCTTTGTGGTGGGCTGCTGTGACTGCTAAGAATGACAGACATGCATAGCATGCATTCATGAAGGCGCTGAATGAAAGGGGTGGAATGTTTGTGTTTTGTGTGGGAAAGAGAAGTGTGGGCTTTTTTCTTTCACCTACCGCCCCGCCTCGGTCACTGGGGGAGGCTGGCTTGCCCGAGAACTTTGGACTTTTGTCCCCTCTTAATCTCCTAAGTGTCCCTCTCTGGCAATGGCACTATGCATTTCCATGTGTTCCCTTCCATTTCTCCAATGTTATTTATCTATTTCTATTTATAAAGTGCTATTTGGTTATTAAATTGAGTAGGGCATCTCTCCTATCCTCAAGGAACTTACAATCCAGAAGAGGAGAGAGAGGGGAAAGGCATAAAGCATTACAATGCAAAACAAAATAAGGAGAATACTCAAATGGGTGGCGGGGGAAGGAAACTGTTGTTTATTGAAGAGTTTTTCAATGTCAGGGACTTCATTCAGGTTGTCCCACTTAAACCTCACAGCATCCATTCAGGCACACATAGCTGTCCTCATTGCATAGAGAGGAAAATGAGGCACAAAAAAACAAAGGCACTGGTCCACAGTCACACAGTAAGGGCCTACCAGAGCACAGTTTAAAGGCAGGTCTTCTGAGTCTCACATCCTGAGTGTATCGTTCGGCAGAGGAGTTAGCAGAGTTCCTGAAGATTCAATGGATGATCAAGATCCTACCTGGATGGGGGAGAGGGTGGAGAGTAGAACAAGGAAAACTTCAGAACTGATGCCACTCAGCCAGGTTTGAGGTCAGTGGTTGGGGAGTAGGGAGGGACACTCCATGAAGAAGAGAAAGCAATATGAGCGAAGAAGCAAAACGGAAAGAGGCTAACGCAGGGGGAGCCTATCAAAAAGAGCACAGGGTCCCGTGGGGAAGGATGAGTGAGTGACGGAAAGACCAGCGTCCACAGAGTGAGCTCCCTGGCCTGCCCGGGTGGGCACAGAGCAGAGGGCAGGAGGGGGAGCTGGTGAGGGGGGAAGTCCCACAGGCTGTGAGGCAATTCTGTGAGCCAGGGGGTCACAGTGAACTGCAGCTGTTGGCATTTGCTCCTGGATTTTCTGTGTGGATTCTATTTATATTTCCCTTCTGTTTTTGTTCCCCTGAGCCCACAGTGTTGGAAGTTAAGGGAATAAAAGATGAACAGGGGCCCCAACTTGTCACTCCCATAGGACATGATTTAAACTCTAAAGGGTGGGGCTATCATGCTACTGCTGATGGTGGTGGGGGGGTGGTGTTCAGGAAGGGCCCACAGCAGCTTTCCTCCTACCCTGAAGCCCACTGAGGATGCTCAGGCCAGGAGACTGCCCCTAACAATATAGGTCACTGACCTATAGCTGAACCTATGTGAGGACTCAGGGCTCCTCCTACCAGATCCAGTCGACTTTGAGGTTCCTTCCTGGTCTCCCGTGATAAACACAGAGGCACATAGCTGTTTCCATTCCCAGTGGGGCCCTGCCTTTCCTTGTCGACAGTGCTCTGGCTTTTTGGAATTGGAGATGCCTTTCCAGGGCAGACAGAGCACAGTCAAAGGCCGGAGTATCCCTTCCTATTGCAGACATGCTCTCTGACAGGGGAGGCCTTTGTTTCATCTGCTGCCATCAAGCGACAGAGACTGTGCCGCAGTGGCTGTGAGCGCGGCAGGGAGTGCTCTGCCTCTGGTGAGAGCGAGGCTCCCTCCAGCCGCCAGTTGGCTGTGCGACAGCTGCCCACAGCGCAGACCGCAGGGGTAACAGGCAGGGTGTTACTGGTTCATCTCACAGGTCTCCACACAGAGAGCACCAGGAACATCCCTGCAAACCGCCCCTTTCCTTTCTTCCCTTTATAACCAGAGGCAGGCTTTCAGACATTTCATATAAATGCACACCTTGTGCAACACTGCTATTCGGGTGGGGGGCTGGTGGGGGAGCAGCACCTTACAGTAGTTGATACATTATGGGACCGACAGCCCCAGAATTGCAGTTGACAAGAAAGGCAGCTCGATGATAACAACGGTGAGCCTGATGCTTGTTGCATGCGCCAGGCGGCCATACGGGCAGATGTGGGTGCAGCCTTGGGAATGGTTTTCTAGGGGAACCACCACTAGACATTGGCCACATGCCTCTTCTGTGTACACCCGATTTGAGCTCTGCTGGGACCAGGACAGCACAACCCCTCCCCTAGTTCAGGGGCCCTGACTGGCAATGCCAGATGTCTCCTTTAGTCTGGCCTGTGACTTTTCATGACAGTTGTGCCTCCTGATGACTCTTAGCTTTTTCAAAAGCTACATTCACTTCAGGGGATGAGGTGACTGTTCATCTCCTTTGTTGGGAGAAGCAAGATGGTTTCAGAGTACTAGATGTGTTTTCAAACAGGATTTCCAGTGTGTACTTGCTCATTATTTGTCCATTTAGTCCATCCCATGTGCATTCAAACACATTTATTGTGCATTTCCATGTAGCGGGTGCTATACAAGGCAGCGTTGAGGTACCGAGGACCAGTGGGGACCCAAACCGGACAAGTTCCCTGTCCTAATGGCATTACAGGAAGGAGTACAAATAATGACTCAAGTGAGAGTGTAAGTTCAAACCATGGCAAGTGACATGAGTGGGGAGGCGGACTGTGAGGGACACCAAAGTCCAGAGGACACAGGCAGTTCTGAGGAAGGGGTGATGGATCCGAGAGGGCCGGGTAGGACTCTGGGGAAGGAGGAGTCTGGGAGCTGCATGGCATGGGGAGGTTCGGGTGGTGATGCCTGGGGCAGGAGGGTCCTTGGGGTACTCGAGGCACTGGCGGAGGTGAGAGCACATGGAGCAGCAGGGGTCAGAGGAAGAGTGTTTCTGGGGAGATAGCCAAGTACCACGTGGGGCTCTGGGTCACGTTCGTGCTTTTGTATTGAATTTGAACTGCAAAGTTTTTCATCCCAAGAGTGTCATAATCACATTAGTGTTTCAAGCAGCTTTTCCCTGCTGGTGGTATGGGTGGCGGTTGGACTGGAGGACAGCTGGGTTGGGGGCAGTCCACCACTTAGGAGGTTGTCATGGTGGTCTAGATAAGAGATGAGAGTGGTTTGACCAGAGGCCAGGCAATGAAGTTGAGGGAGACTGGATGTATTTGAGACATATTTTGGAGCTAGAAATATCAGGATTGGTGATGCACGTGAATGAGGGTTGAGAGAGAGGATATTTCAAGAGCGTCCATATACTCATCACTTTCCCTGCATCGTAGTCCTGGGAGTATTGTTAAATACATACGAGGTCTGTGTGGAAAAAGTCCAGTCATTGTTAAGACAACAAGAATGGTTTGTGTGACACTGATATGACCTGGCAGCCAAGGAGAGTGGACTGGAATGCACATGCGTGAACAATGACGACTTCACTGTACTAGTCGGTTGGGGTGGTAGACACTATTGAGTGAGCATGTGTATGTGTGGCTGTCACATTCAAAATGACTGAGTGAGTAGAGCAACAAATCTTCATCAAAGTTTGTGTTAAGCTTGAACATTCCTCCACAGAAACTATCCGGATGATTCAGAAGGCTGCAGCTGTGGGTAAGGGTGATTGGCAGCTTCACCACGACAATGTGCCTGCTCATGCATCACATCTCATGCAGAGTTTTTTGCAAAACATCAAATCCCCCAGGTGATTCAGCACCCCTCAACCCATATTTTACATCCTGTGAGACTTCTGCCTTTTCCCCAAACTAAAATCACCTTTGAAAGGGAAGAGATTTCAGACTGTCAATGAGATTCAGGAAAATATGACGGAACAGCTGATGGCAATTGGAAGAACTGTGGGAAGTCCCAAGGTCATTACTTTGAAGGGGACTGAGGCGTCATTGTCCTATGTACAGTGTTTCTTGTATCTTGCATCTTCTTCAATAAATGTCTCTATTTTTCATAGTGTGTGGCTGGATACTTTCCGGACATAGCTCATATTAATAGATCACAGCTGAATAGGCTAGACCAGAATCTTCCATGACCTGACTCCAAACTATTTTCAGGCCAATTTTCCTGACAACTCCTATTAACTATTCCCACTCTCGCCACATCCACGTTTTCCTCTTTACTAAAACTAAATCTGTTTTTGCAACACGCCTTTCATGTGGCCTTTGGATGTCCTGTTTTTCCCCATATAACCACGCCTCCCAGTCCTCTGCCTTCAGACCCAGCCGAAATACCCCTCTTCTGTGGAGTCTGCCCTGACTGCCTCTGGACCAGGGCAGTTATTCCTCTGCCCAGTCCAGCCCCTAGTCCCATTCACAGCACCAATCTGCGTGTAATACAGAAGGCTCAGCAGGATGTGCTTGCTCTCAGACCAGCCTGGATTCCATGCCGACTTTTCCTCAGTAACTTTATGACGTAGGCAAACTCTAGTTACCTCCCTAGTCTAATAGGGATATTAATAGTGCATATCTCATGGGGTTGTTGTGAAGATCAAGTGAGATGACACTGGTCAGTTTTTTAGCTTGGGCCCTGGTATGGTGAATGTGAGCATTCAATGAGTGTAGCCCGTCATCAGCATCATCGGCATCACCGTCATGTAATCATTACAGTCTGTCACTTTCACAGCCTTTGCTTGCCTTTTCTCACACAGGGCTGGACCGAGCATCCCTGTGGGCAGAGGCCAGGCCAGCCATTGGGCATCTCTGACACCTGACACAAGAGTCTACAACAGCACACGTACTCGGTCTGTGTTTTTGAACAAATGAGAAAGATGCATAAATGAGCACCGATAAGATGAAGCTCTCCACACGGCGAGTGGGGCCAAATAACACAGTGAAGAAAGCAGGCAGGGGGCCAGTTATTCAGCTTCCACCCGAATCATTTGTTTTATTACAAACCTACAATTTATTACCACAGATGTGGATGCAGGCCCCTTTCCCCAAAGGCCACTGCCTGTGGGAAACAAGCTGGAAATCCCACTGCATTTCTACTTTAAAATAAAATTCCTCGTTTCCCTCCATGCACTGAGAAGTGGCTGAGTTTCATGGCAGGTTGTAATTGAGGGAGTAGAGTGATCGGCTTCAAAACTCGGGTAAAATAGCAGCAGCACCTTTTCCCGGAAATGGAAATAAGGTCAAAGGGGAAAGTCTCACGTCACAAACACGACATTGAAAAGCAGGGTCACGGGCAATGGTTTTGCCTCTCTTTCCACAAAGGATTGTGCTTAAAAGTGTCATCACACCAGTTTAACGTCTCTGTTTAGCAGGGTGCCATTGTGCAGGGTCTGAACTGACACGCAGATATTCATGAATATCCGGCATGAGAGAAGATCAACTGGTTTGTTACTTACAGCCCCTTGTTTCTAACCAGCACCAGCCCCAGGATGTGGAGGGGCCTTTCAGTTTGGCAGTTGAGGTGGTGGCTAGGTAGGCACATTTCAAGAAAAGGGTAGAGCAGAGCAGCATGGCACTACTTAACACAGAAGGCGAAGGTTTGGACAGTCATGTGAAAACCAAAGACAGAATAAAAAGAGCTGGAGAGGCAGGGAGCCCGGTGAATGACGGAAGAGAGGCACCACTCAGCCTCTAGCCTGGAGAGTTCTGGGCACCAGGAGATGTCTGAGGGAGGTTTCAATTTGTCATTTCCTGGGCCAACATAAACCCCCTGTCAGCTCTCTGCAAACTCCAGTAAATTACATATTGCTCATGAGTGCTTTTGCGTGAATGGATTATTTTAGGGGAAAGCAACTAACTGCAGGAAACTGGAAACATAGTTATTTTTTCCTCTTTGAGAAAGTAGTAAGACACAATTTTAAATGAGGGGAAACAGATTACAGGGTTTAGTGCTTTCCAAGCAAAAAAAAAGAGAGAGAGAGAGAGAGAGAGAGAGAGAGAGAGAGAGAGTAAAAAAAAGAAAAGGAAAAAGAAGTCTCTGATTTTCTTTATCAGGATGAAGGCATAAGAAAAAGACAATAGAAGATAAAACAAGAGAGAGAAACCTTATAAATGATATGTATGCATTTAATCATCATCAAGTTTATTCTCCTCAACCTGATTTTCTTTATCAAGCTATCTGAGTTAGTAGCTTTCCTAGAAAAAGAAAAATCCACGTGCAAAGTCA
This sequence comes from Macrotus californicus, assembly GCA_007922815.1. Taxonomy (NCBI): domain Eukaryota; kingdom Metazoa; phylum Chordata; class Mammalia; order Chiroptera; family Phyllostomidae; genus Macrotus; species Macrotus californicus. The sequence goes on from VMDR010001724.1 coordinate 43,615, forward strand.
GCCAAAAATGAGACAGGCACATTTACTGTCCTCCTGGCCTGGAACCCGGGACCCACTCCACTGACACTGAACTGGAAAGAATTTGGTTATGTTAGAAAAAAAATCCGAATGGGGATTACTGTTAAAACCAGAGTTATGTAGTAAGGATGTTATGATGTAACTATTAAGCCTTAGTGAGAAACCCAGATCCCTGGTTGATGGGCTAATGGCCAGCTGCCTCTTACCCACCAGCATTGATGCTTAAGGACAGGTTTCTGTCCAGGTTAATTTTAATGTCAACCTGACTGGGCGAAAGGACACTCAGAAAACTGGTAAAACATTAGTTCTGGGTGTGTCTGTGATGAGGACGTTTCTGGAAGAGATTAGAAACATTCTTTTCCAATAAAGAGATTTGCCTTCACCAACATGCAAGGACATCATCCAATCCTTTGGGTGCCCCAATGCAGCAAAAAGGCAAAGGAACAGTGGTTTCTTGCTCTCTTCCTGAGCTGAGTGGTGAATCTTTTTTAGCCCTTGGACATTGGAGCTCCTAGTTCTCAGGCTCTGGGACACTGGGACCCAACACCAGCAGCCCCTGGTTCTCAGGACTTAGGACTTGGACTAAGCTTTAACCCCAGCTTTACAGAGTCTCCTGCTGGCAGATGGCAGATTGTGGAACTTCTTGGCCTCCATAACCATGTGGACATGAACCAATTCCTATAATTAATCTTCTGTAATGTATAGGTCTATTCTATTCTATTCTATTCTATTCTATTCTATTCTATTCTATTCTATTCTATTCTATTCTATTAATTTTATGGTTCTCTGGAGAACACTGACTAGACAGGTTCATTTAAAAATATCCATGTCCTTGCTATATCAACTGTAGAATATTTTAGATATCATTGTCTCTGGCTCTGGCTGGAGTGGCTCAGTTGGTTGGAGCATCATCCAGTAAACCAAAAGGTCACAGGTTCAATTCCCAGTCAGGGCATAGGCCTAGGCTGTGGGTTGGTCTTCAGTTGAGGGTTCTTCAAGAAGCAACTGATCAATGTTTCTCTTTCACGTCGATGTTTCTCTCCCTCCCTTCCCCTCTTTCTAAAATCAATGGGCAGGTCCTCAAATGAGGATAAAATATAAATAAAATAAATATCACCCTGTCTGGATCTCTAGTTATTAAAGCTTATTTGATGTCAGGGACAGTTTCTCCAGTTGCCTGGCATTTGGTCTTTCCTACCTGTCTATGTATCCCCATCTCTCTCAGCTCTAAAGTGTTGGCACTGAAGTGACAGCTGACAGTCCCAGGGTTAGGTTTGTCCAGTTTTACCAGCAATGGTGACTGCCTCTCATATTTCCATCTCCACCAGACAAACCACACACACACACACACACACACACACACACACACACACACACACACACAGAGTCATGACTCAGATGCTAAATAAGGCTGTGCAGGACACCTGGGCCCTTTAACCCTGCTTCCTTGAAGTACTTAGAACGATTTTACTTGCAAGTGACAGAAACCCAATTCTGCCAAACCTAAAACAAAACAGAACAAAACACAAAAATGGACCTTGTGTCCCCAAGGTAGGCATGACTGCCTGCAGATCAGGTTCCTGTTTGAGGCAACACCACTTCTTATGGGCCATTTGGAAATATAGGGGGAGTTTTGCTTATCTCAGTTGGGATGGGGGACACTGCCATTCAGGGGCCTGGCTGAAGATGTGAATGTCTGGGCAATGGGCAGAACATTCCCACGGGGGACTTATCTCACCCAGCATGCCAGTGGCTCTCCTTTGAGACACCCTGGCCAGGTGGACAAAGCATTTCACCCAGAATCTCCATGTCTGGGCCCTGCTTTGCTCATGTGATGGCCCCCTGCCCAGGTGGACCCACTGCAGATACAGGTAGGACAGCCCCCCACTGCCTCAGGCTGACAGCTGAGCGAGGCTAGCAGAGCAGCTGTCTCTTTCCCATCTGTTTCAGCAGAAATCCTGATTCCGTGGAGGGGGCTTGACCCACTTGAATTGCTTGCTCATCTTCAGTTTGGAAACCCTGGAGGGTGAGTAGAGAGGGCTCTCACTCACCAGGCTTGGGAAAGCATATCCCACTAGAGCCAGGGGTTGGAGTCAGCTTTACCCAACCAAGAGGTGCTGAGTGAGATAGAGGGAGTTCCTGAGGGACAGTGGAAGGGGTGCTACCAGAGTGGGACCGGAGAGTGGACAGGCAAACCCGGCACATCTCATACAGTCTAATTTACTGGTCTGGTCTCTTCAGTTATCCCATGTGCCAGGGCCGTCCACACACCAGACTTTTGTGTCACTGAGCTTGTGCACACACAAGTCCATGCTCCCCAGATGCCTTTCCTCATCCCCTTCTGTCTGGCGAACTTCCACTTGTGCCTCGGGACCCAAAGAGCACCTCTTCTGTGACACTCCCCTTTCCCCTGCCCCTGTTAACTGTGTACCCCCCTTCTCTGTGCAGGCATAGCACTGTGGACATAAAAGCAGGAATTGAAATAATTAGCAAGAATAAGAAGCTGAACAACCCACATCCTTTTGAAAATGGAAAGCAGATGATGTTGGATTAGATAAGATCAAACAACATCCAATCAACAAATGTTTATTGAGTGCATCCAATGCACAAGGATCCCCAAGCAGAATCTCACTTATTGTGTGTGTGTGCGCGCGTGTATTTAGAATCTCAGGCTTTTAAGATCTTGGTTTCTTAAAGCTTATCTAGTTTAACCACTTCCTTATTCAGATCAGGAAACTGAGGCTGGCGTGGGTTTCTTTCTAGCTCTAACAATGTGTGATCTGAGCCACCAAAAGGAAGGAAAGGTTGGACCAATTCTAGGCTGAGAAGCCACAGCTATGCAGCTTAAATGTCCTGTTCTAAATGCCATGCCAGGATAAAGTTCTCTCTCCAGTGCCAACGGCCACTCCAGAGACAGAGAGTCAAAATCGGTCTCTCTATCTGTGTCTCTGATGCTTTTTCTGTCCATTCCCTCACCCCTTTCTCTTTGGAGAAATAGAAAACAAAGAGAGAGGCAGGGCCTAGGTGTTGAAATACTGATTCACACTTTTTTCCCTGTTTTGCTGATGTGTTTAGAGAAGAACACTATTGATGACTCAATACATAATGGAGAGATGTGATCAACTTTGCCGGGAACTCTGAATGTGCAAAGAGTGTGTACCAAACATGTGGGACCCCTGGGGACATGTAAAGCCTTAAATCAAAGGCATGAAGGTGATTTACCCTCTGTGGCAGGAGCCCCTCCTATTTTTATGGCAACATCTGCATAGACAGTCTCTTTGGAAAGAGTCAGAATTGGCTAAAAATAGAGCTGCACGAAGCTGGGGATGGTCACAATGGAAAGTGGAGTTTTATCTGGATTCCTGCCAGGTGTACTCAGGCACAGTCATGTAAGAATATTTCCATCAACCTTCTTTTACGAAAAAATCCACAGGCCCCCATCATCCCCTGTGCTCCTAGCCCCCATGTCTGCTGGCCTGACTCTGGACTCAGGCTTTCACCAGGTTCTGCCCCTGATCACTCTGCCACCTGCTTCTGCATCCCTTGAGATTCCTCTTTTGAACACATACATCATTGTCCTGTTCAGAAACTGCCTTCGAAGAACATGTTTTGACTCCCCAGGCTTTTCTAAATCAACCTGGCTTCTCTACGTAACATTGACGCGCATCTTATGAGTGGCTAGTACAGGTCTGGTTCTGGTCCAGGTACCAGATTAGAAAATTGACCATGACTGACCTACGTTCCTGTGAAAGTTCCTGACAACAGGCAACCAAATAGGCAAGCGTGACGAAGAAAAGAAAATTAGGGAATATGATATGAAGTGCTTTGGGGGAGGGAAACAGAGACAACAACCTCCAGACACTGGCGAAGGCAGCTCCCAGGAGGGGACGTGAAGGTCTAACTGGCAGAAGAGAGCTAAGGTCGGGGAACACTTGGGAGTTGATCTCTCCAAGCAGAAGGGGAAGCAAGGGAAAATTCCCTGAGCCGTGAAAGAGTTTACTGTGCCTGAGAAATAAAAATATCAGAGATGATATAATGGAGAGTAATGAGTAAGAGGAAGAGGTAAACAGAAGTCCAGTCGCAAAGCATCCTAAAGCCATGGAAAGAAGCTTGAGTCTCATTGGACAACCATGGAAAGTCATGGCCCCGTGTTCAACTTGAGAGTTACGTGATTGACACTTTTAAAAGTTTACCCTGTCCTCTCTGTGGGGAGTGGACGGTGTGGCAGAGAGCCTGTAACACAGCTCCCAGCGGTCCCTGCCTCATGGTGCCCACACTTGTGTGGCCCTCTCCCCTCGAGGGCAGGCTGAACCTGGTGATTCCCTTCCAATGAACTGACCACAGCAAAGAAAGGGGATGCCACACCTGATACTGGTTATTCAAAGACTCTGGCTTTCGTCTCATTCTTCCTCCATCTCTACCACCATCGCTCTCTTTTCCTCTCCCTCTCCCTCTCTTAGGCATGCCCACATGGACACTCTGTGGGAAGCAGACTCCATGTTGTGAGCTTCCCTATGGGAAGGCCCACCTGATGTAGAACTGATGTCTCCAGCTAAGAGTCCGCTAGGGTCCAAGACCTGCGCACTGCCATGTATTAACTGCCTTGTTAACTGCACTGCATTAACAAGCTGGGGTTGCTCTAATAAAAAAATGTGGACTTGGTGGCTAAATCCACAGAAAAGCATTTTCTCACAGTTCTGGAGGCTGGCAGTCCAAGATCAAGGCGTCAGCAAGTTTGGCTTCCCTGAGGCCTCTCTCCTTGGCATGCAGGTGTCTGCCTTCTCGCTGTGCCTTCCATGGCCTTGGCCCTGTGTGTGCCTGTGTGTGGTGTGTTTCTCCTTCTTATTGTGAGGGCACCGGTTGTATGGGACCAGGGCCCCACCGTTACAACCTCCTTTAGCTGTAATTACCTCTTACATATAGTTGCTCATTTAATATTCACAGTGACAGTGAGTATGCTGAGTATATTAGGGGTTTTTATGGCTACTATAACAACTTAGCAAATGCTGGGTGTCTTAAAAGAATGGGAATTCATTCCCTCATAGTTCTGGAGGTCAGAAGTCTCCACTCCAGGTGCTATGAGCTGAGCTCCTTCTGGGGACTCTGGGGCGGAATCCTCTCTTTGATGGTGTCCCCAGGACCATCTCACTCCTGTCTCTGCCTCTGCCATCACATTGCATCTCCCCTGTGCTATCCTTTCGTCTGTCTCAAATCTCTCTGCCTTCCTCTTAGGAGGATCCTTGCCATTGGATTTTCCCACCCAGATAATCCTGGTAAATTTAATCTTAAAGTCCTTAATACATTGGTAAAGAAACCTTTTCCAAATAAGGTCACATCCACAGGTTCCAGGGATTTGATGTGGACACATCATTTTTGGAGGGGACACGGGAAGAGGCAGCGTCATTCAACTGCCACAATGAGTAAATTATTATTATTAGTCCTTCCTTTCCCAGGCTTCCAATGTGGGTTCAGAGCCCCCACACTCCCACCCTGTGCGATGCTGGCTATGTTACAAACTCACTGTGAGGGTCAGAGCAAAGGTGCATAACCAACCAGGCACGGTTCCCGACACATAGTAGGGCCTCAAAAGCTTGTAACTTCTATTGTGATTAATGTAGCTATTACTGGTCAATTAAGATGGGTGTTTATCTCCTTGCCTCCTTCAGTGAAACCTCCAAACAATGCAACTTCTGACTAAAGCTTTTTTCCTCATCATTAAATTCAGACTCCAGATCCTGAGAGAACAGGGCTCTAACGCCAGAGAAGCGTTACAGCCTCTGAGCAGCATGACAAGAATTCTAGCTTTGGGCTCCCTTGCTTACTTTTCAGAAACACAGATGAGCTGGCACAATAAATATTTAGTAAGACATGATGATAGTGTAGACCAATCAGGAGCTGCAGGGTCAAAGAGAAAGAGTAAGTGAATAACCCCTCTAGGTCAACGTTGAGTCAAGGCCATTATGGTTATGCTTTTAGCTTCCTTGTTTCATCAGGTTTCAAGCGCTCAAGGAAGTAAACATTGACATTACCACGGCAGCTCCACACCAGATATGCTCCAGCCCCGTCGGACACATGCACACACACCTGAAGGACAGGCCGCCCCACACCTGGCTCCCGGGGGCAGTGTTTCCTGTCCTGTGTCAGCATCACACGAGGTATCGCTCAGTATAAAATAAGCATTGCCTGTTTATCTATTGGCCTGTTCTGTTGGTTGGAAGAAGGAGGGGCTGGAAAAGTTCTAGAATGAAAAAGTTCCGGGAGAATGTCCACCTGCACATGCTGTGTCTAGTATTTTCTACGGTGTGGCATTGATCACCTTGACACTACAGACATCTGCAAACTCGGGCCATCAGTGTCCCCCCTCAGGTGTGTTCCCTCCTTAATCCCTGAGGCCAAGGCTCTTTCAGACCCCAGGGCTGGCTGGGCTGCCGACTACGGAACCTTTGACTTTGCGCTGTGATTGTTTCTGTCTCTCTCCTGCCTCATAACCTGCTCACCTCCGTATCTCCCAGGGCACCTCTTCCAGGCTGCGGCCACTGCAGGAGGCAGTGACAGAGAGAAAGTGGCACCAAACTGAACTGCAGGCTGGGAATTGAACACTGACCCAACTTCGTGCTGGCCGAGTGAGTTTTGTCCAGTACTGAAGCCACTCCGGCGTTCACCCGTAACTTAGCTGCACCGTGAATAACGCCGGTTAGTCTACTCCACGGGACTGTTACGGGGGTGCAGTGAAAAAGTAACTTATTAATAAATTACAAATCCCTGTGTAATGAATTATGCTAATTTCCAGAGAAGAGCACTGATTAATAACATTAATTAAATAACTTGTCAAAGAGGACTCCGGCAAGTCCTCTTTGAGAAAAACAAAACAAAACAAGCAACAATAGCAATAATAAAAACAAAGGCCCCCAAATTAATCTCCTCCAAAAAAGAGAAAATGCCACGACAAGATGGCATGATCACCCGACGAAGCTGACGTAATGAACATCTCTCCTAGTCTTCGTGCCCTGAGGTTTGTAATTCCCATTGTAGATGAACACCATTTGCTACGTAATAATTTACCTTTTCTAGTATTCTTATTTTATTAAACTAGTAATTTTTCTGGAAAAGATGGCATCTGGCTTGAATTCAGGCTGAAATAGAAGAATAGCTTTTGAGGGGAGGGAACACACAAGGTTTCTTGCTTACACCCAGGGATTGGCAAACACTCTGGGACTGGCCCAGGGGCTAAGATTTTTTAAAAAAATGATTTAAATGGTTGAATAAAATCTAAAAGACAATGTTTTATGAAACACGGACATTTTATAAAATTCAAACTTCAAGGGCCATAAGTAAGCGGTTGTGAAACAGCTACACTCATTCCCTTACTCGTCTGTGACGCCACAGGGCAGAGACGGCGGGTGCTGAGATGCCCCACGGCTTTCAAAGCTAACATCTTTCCTCTCTGGTCTTTACCAGAAAAAGGTAGCTGATCTGCTTGAACTCATTTCTTCCTTTTATTCTGTCCCACATATTGAGCATCTGCTCAGCTCCAGACTGCTAATAGTAAGTTGAGAAGGGCCTTCAAGAAGGGCACACCCATTAGCAGAAAAAGACAAGTAGCCAGATTACTAAACCCTCACCCAGGCTGGCAAAGGATGGAGGCCAGAGCAAGTCAGTGGGTCTGCTGTCCAGCTCAGGCCAGTGTGCTGCCCGTGTGTGAATGCCTTCCTCGGCCTGGCCGGTCCCCAGCACACCTCCTTCTAGGCACTCCTTAGTTTCATTATCAAGGCCAAAGATTCCTGGAGCTATGGGCCCTGCTTCAGAGCCACTGTGTAGCAGGTACATCTGGTGAAGTCCATCCGCGCTTTCTAACAGATGTGTACTTCCTACTTCTGAATCTCGACACAGCTTTTAAGGGGCTGCCAGAGCGGGTGTGAAAGTGGGGGCTTGGGGATTTTCCAACAGCTGGCCTGGGACTGGAGCACCTCATTGTCAAGCACTCCTTCTCTGGACTTGTGGTCCTGGGAGAGACCAGCCCCTGAGCATCCTCAGCCTCTTCTTCAATGGCTTCTGTCAGCTCTTCCTGGGAGGTGTCCCCCTTGAACCCTGTGTCCCACTGGAGCAGACGGCCACCTACTCCTTCTTGCTCTGTAAGAAGATGTGCTGGAACACAGGGACAGGACCGGGGCGAGGATGAAGCAATGAGGCAGTCTTCATTTGGACATAACATTTCAGGGGACACCAAAAAAACCCCCAATAATCACTATAAGAAATATTTAATGCAATATCTAAAAAAGTGAAAATGGATGCAAAAATCCACAATGAACAGAGGACAAGATCTGCAACAGCGTTACACAGTCACATCGGCATTCGAGGCCGCGCTGGGAAGCGACATAAGGAAGAGTTGCAGAAGGCCCCAGCCAGTAGCTGCCTTCTTGATAAAATCGGGGAATCCAAGGACTCAGGCCATTCTTGAAGCTGTGTCCGGGTGGCGTTTTGGAAACAGCACTCAGATGTGAGCTGGGCAACAGGATTTTGAGTTTGGCTCTGTCCTTCCTTGCTGTGTGACTGTAGAAGTCACAGCATTTCCCAAGGCCTTGGTTTCCCCACTGTCTCTGAAAGAGGAAGGGCCAAGTGGTATCAGGGACTTACTCTCACTATGGAACGTTTCTCTCCCAGATCTCACTTGGAGTTGACTTACAAACACACAGGAGTAGATGGTGGACCTCCCCACCCTGGAGCTAGCCAAGGTGGGACGCTAGGTGTGGCACAATTCCCTCCAAGGTAATGCTGTTCTTGCGGCTTGGGAACAGCCTGGAAGTCATTTTAGTCATTGGGATGGGAGCTCACCCTTTACAGACAAGCGGTTTTGGTCCGCATTTCGTCTGCATTCACTGTTTGGTGCTAGTGGAGGGGGTGGCCCCGGAGCAGCTGTGAGGGTGACAGGGGCTCCTCAGTGGGGAGCCACCCCTGCCCTGGGGTCTTGAAGGCACTGTGTACAAAGAACTCGCAACATCCTGTTACAATTGCAGTCCATACCCTGCCCCCAGCTGGCAAGCCTTCGCCCACTGAATGGAGTGAGTCTAAAGACAGCAGCTCTGGCCCCCGGAGGGTTTTCTAAGGGATTAGTCTGAAGTTAAAATCACAGATACGAATACTCAAAATAGGACAATGCAAACACGTTATGTTTGTTTCTATTATCTGCCTTTACTAGAGGAAAATGATGTTTTCAGATCTGCCTTCCTCTCTTGCATTGAAGTTCCTCTAAGGCAGACAATGATCACAATTAATTTCCATATCATCTGCCCTTATCACAAAGTCTGGTACCAAAGGCATAGTTGCATGTGTATTATTTGAAACTTCATTGCATGAGTGCGATCATGCAGCAAGGAACCTTCCTTAGACACTGAAGAGTTCCTACAGCATCCAGTTTACGAACAAGGAAACAGAAGCCGAGTGTCCATAGCGACTTTGGAAGAAACGAAGCTGGAGAAAAGCACGCTTTGCGTTTAGTTCTAAGTCCTGACCCTCAGAAAAGATGACCAGTAGGGCCCGCCTGGCCCCAGGGGGGCAGTTCCCTTCACCGGGAGGTTCGACTGAAGCTGGTAACCTCTGAAAGCTTCAAAACTACAGCGAAAGATTCAAAAACAGAGGAGCCGCGATCCTCTTGCTCTTGTGTCAAGCGTGCACGACCTTCTACAAAGAAACCTGTTTGGACAAAGAAGCAAAGAGTCCCAGCATACTGCTGACCGTCTGTGGGACCTTCCACGAGTGATTGAACCTTACCCAAGTGGTCATTCTCTGTATTTTATGATTCCGAAACTGCCTGTGTATCAAATTTAGAAAGAAGTGGTTCAAAGGGTCAGAAAGCACTATGGTTCCTTTTGCAACATTCGTCCTTTGGAGGGAGCAAGTGAGCACTGTGTCAAAATGCTGTCTGTGTTCTCATCCTTGGGCTTCTTCATGACCGCTTTCTTCCAGTCTCCCCATAGGAGGGGAGCGCGCGAGGCCAGAGGGGCTTGCTGAGGCCTATGCAGGCAGCCGGAGGCAAAAGCCATGACATTTTCCTTAGAAACAAAGTGAAGAGTTTTCCAAACAAGGAAATTGCCTATATTAGGCAACATATTTTCTCTTCCACTCTCTCCGTTCTGGTTGAAGTGATTCATAATTCCAGCTTCGCCGTGTCCTGCTCTCCTGCTGGGCTGAGGGCTTTGACTTTGGAACAGTGAAGAGCGGGCTTTGCTTCTGTCGCGCTGACTTCTAAGCTCAGATCTGCCACTTACTCACTTTGTAAACCTGTGCAAATCATCGAAATCATTTGAACTTTAGTTTTCTTATTCAGAAATTAGAGGGACCCCCACTTTAGGATGGATGATGAATAATTTCCTTTGGTTTCTGAAGTGACAAACCCGTGCTGGATGTTTGGTGAATATTAAACTGCTTTTGAAAGCTTTCCTCCTTGCTATTAAGAGATTTCCGTTTAGGATTATTACTCAAGGTTTTTTTTCTTTTTGCTTAAAGACAGCTTTTTGTCTCTCCCATTCTCATGTACACACAATCCACTCACTGCAAGTTTTGTCTTCCTTGATATTTAGCCGGAGAGACTTTTGGTTAACTTCAAAGGAGCTACTTTGCTGGAATAATCCCCTGGATCAGAGGTAGGCGGAAGATTTGGTTGAAGCCAACTTCTTCTTCCCCCTACCTGTTACTGCTGACACGTAGGGGGGATTGGAGATGCTCGTTGGGAAGGAAAAGCTGTTTGGGTGTGTTTTATCTTGTAAAGACATCAAATATTACATTTACCAGTTGTAGGAAATGGTAGTGACTGTGATTACTCTATTTAAAAATCAACAGATTAGCTTTGAAATGGGAAGAGGAAATTATAAAAAGTAACACCATAGCTTTGTAAAGGAGTCAATTATAATACCTTACCATGAAAAACACAATGTACATAATTTAAAAGTCAAATGCAGATTCAGCATAGGAAGAAAAAGTGAATTGAACCATCAGCAGTTTTATGAAATGAAACATAAAGATACAATAAGCAAAATATGGAGGGGAGAAAGGAAACATAGAGCAAGAGGGATAAATACATTTTTCATTAGAATTCCAGAAAAAGAGAGCGGAGAGAAGACACTGTTTGAAAAGAAATTGACTGAACAGTTCCCAGAACCAATGGGATCAACCTACAGATAGAAGCCAAGTACATCTTCAGTGAAATAGAAATTCACAGCTAGGCACATCACAGTGGAACACAAAAAGAAACACAGAACTAAAATAAAGTCTTAAATCAGTGAGAAAAAAGACTGGCCTCAAAGCATACCGAGAAAACAAAACAAAACAACAGAAAACCGTGCCGTTAGAAAGGACAGTACCCAGTGACAATATTTCAAGAATAAAGATAAAAGCAATATTTTCAGCAAATATTTCAAAAGGTCACAGCCAGCTCCTCAGTAATAGAAGTTCCACAGAATTGATTTCAAGCAACTTGTTACTTGACGGAAGGTCCCAGGTGGAAGCAGGAGGAACAAAGGAAGTCTGAAAGGACAGGACGGAACCAGAACCGCATGGAATGCTAATAGTACGCTTGCTTGGTTGCGAAAGGTAGAATAAAAATGTAAAACGTGTGATAATTTTCCAGTTTTCAGAGGGGAACGTATAGTTAGAATATTGGGAGGACCTGTGTGAGCCACGAGATCCGCAGGTACGTGAAGGTTAAGTGAAGCGTGCCTGGTGTGTGTGCAAGGCCAGCTCCAGGACACAGGTGGAGTCTAGGTGAGAGGGAAGGCCTCCTTTCTATTAAACCCGGAGCAGGTTCAAGGCTCCTCTGTCTTCCAGAAAGAAGTGTGACCTCCGCTTCAACTGAGAGAACTCAGGCTTAAAATAACGGGGGTCACGGCCCTCCCTGAGCCTCCTTCCTTCCTCTAGGGCTCGAGGTTGTTCCCATAGCCATTCCCCAGAGGACATTAGCCATGGGGCGTGCATGTGAGGGTTCCTGGGAAGACGAGGGCTTGCATTCCTCAGGATGTGAGAGGAGCCCAGTCCCAGGGCCTGTCCCTTGGGACTTGAGGAAGTGGCCCGGCTGATATTTCGAGAAGGACTGGGTCACGGGAGTCGGGTCACAGGAGTCAGGTCACTGCTTGGACTTGTCTTCTGCTGATGACTGGGACATTGCTGGCAAGAAGTGCGGTTTACATGAGTCACTGTCAGTGCGGAGTGGCAACCTGGTCCCAGTACTGTCTTCTGCCCTGTGCCACCCCGGTTACCTTCAGTGACACGTTTGTTCATTCAGCAATGATTCATGTCACACCTACTATGTGTTCCACCCTAGGCTAGGGAGTGCTTCTGACATATCACAAGCAATATTTTCATGGTACCTGCCTCAAAAACTTTTCAATCGCTGGTGGCAGTCCCAAAGATACATTCCGTTTGGAATTGTCACTGTGGTATAGAATAAGAGAGGATCAGAAGTCGGGGGTGAGTAGGGGGCAAGAGATCCCAGAGACTCAGATCTCACTTGTCTTACTTTCAGATGAGGAAACTGAAGGTCAGGAACTGTCCCTTTTATGTCCCTGAAGAGTGAGCCAAGGTCACAGTTCACTGGAAAATGGGTCATGACCCATCAGTGATGTCGGCCGTGGACGTGTGGGAGGACATGGGGATGGATAGGAGGGTGGGGAAGGGGTGTTGAGGCTCAGCTGCTCGGCTCCCATCAGCAGCCTGCTCTGGGCCAGTGTTGCACCATGTCCTGGAGTCACAAAGGCACAGAACACTCGGTTCCTGCCACAAGAAACGCAGCAGCAGCTGTGATAAAGAAGCCCGCTGTCACCAGGCAGCATGGGGACTTTGCTCTGGGAATAGACTTCTCTGCGAGGAGCTCAGTGAGACCCTCTTACGTAATCTCCGCACTGTGGTCAGGGCTGCACCGAGTCACGTGACGCTGTGCTAGTCACACGGGGGTGTGCGTGCCACCAACTCCTGCCACAGATATCAGGGCCAGGACAGCTCCCGTTCATCAATGATCAGATCTTCACACCTGCATGGACACTGTCCTAAAACTGATCTGCTTTAGGGGGTCCTGGGGTCCACCCCTGTTTTCCCCCCAACCCTTCCATAATTGTCTTTCTCCTACAACAAGATAGGCCCATTCGGAATCTCCTTACAGAGCATTGCCCCACAGTGCACAGATATTCCAGACTGAAAACACAGGGGTCATTTGAAGACTTGTCTTTCTGAATGGAGCACACTTTGAGTGAAAAGCAGAGAGTGCCCATAAGAGGTACCAAACCCTCACAGAATCTCGGCAACAAACTCCCAGGAAGGCGGGATGACCGTCTCTCTCTCTGTATCTCTGTCTCTCTATTTTCTTTGGGTTATAGTAAGAATTGAAAAGTTACTAGGTTTTCATTAAAATGTGTTTATATTTCTACTATATAGTAACATAACTATGTATTTGAATAATATATAATACACAAAAAAAGGATAACATTCACCACTATTTGAGCTTATGAACAATTACTTTAGGTGCCAATTTAAGAATCGGGAACATGAGGTGTAGCAGCCAGCTTTCCCCCACAGTCCCCAGTGACCCTCGCCTCCCAGCGTTCACACTGTGTGGAGTGCGCTCCCACACTGAACCCAAGATGACTGTGTGGCCCACGGTGGATGATTGAGGTGGCAGGCGACTTTTGTAGCCTTGTCACTAAAGGAAAGGCCTAGTGCCTTCTCCTTGCTCGCTCAGGCCACCTGATAATGGTTAATACTAATAGCTAACATTTTTAGAGCTCTTTTTACACTGAGCAGGAAATGTGTCCAGCTGCACCCAGGGGGCTGTGACACAGAGGACGATGTGAGTCAAAAAGACAGCATCCTGAGTTTGTGGTAGGAAGGGACATGTCAGGACAAGTGAAGGGTGAGCCCCCAGGGAAAACTAAACTCTTTGTGTTTGCGAAGCAGATTGCGAACGTCCTGGAAAGGACACAGGGAGGAGCATTTTAACGTGGCCCAGTGACCACTGACACAAATGGTGCTCATGGGGGAGCCCAGCGGCTGAGGCCCCGCCAGTTCCAATGTCAGGGCCCTGCGTGTGTGGTTGGTGTGAGCGCAAATTCCCAAATGGTCCTGCTGCTTGGTGACTGTCCCTGTGCTGCTCTGAATCTGACGATCAGTGTTGCAATTACATGTCGCACACTAGTTCTTCTAACGCTTCATTGTCACGAACTTAGATTTGTTCCTCTCAACTGCAAGTTTGCTGCAAAGAAGCCAGTTTTGCAGAGTATGTTCACAGGGGACCCCTATGCCTCCAGGCAGCCCCCACTTCCTTTACTCTCAGCCCAGCGGTGGCGTGTGAGGGGTTCCCCCAATACAAATGAAGTCCAGTTCTTATAATCTGAACCAAGCCTTGGGTAGTACAAAGAGATATTAGGAGTAGACCTAGAGAATCAACGAATCACAAACACAATGAACACTGAAGCCAGGTGCTCAGAAAGTCATTAGCTTCCTTTGCTAAGTAACCTAGTTTGGGACAAATACTAGTAAGGACGTTCGGCTGGAAGATGTCTTTGCATTCTGGTGCCATATGGCACGCTCGTGTCTTTGTAAAACCCAAACCAAAAGCTGTCAGACTCAAGGTGCATGTTTTGCGGCCACTTCCATGAACAGTTTTAATGAAACCGACGTTGACGGCGCCCTTTGCTTTCTTATTACCAGATCATTTTCACACACTGGGTGTATTTTTTACCAAAATCACATGTGTAAGTGAGCATCACCCCATTTCATGAGTGTGGAACTGTAACTCAGGCCGGGCATGTGGTGGTATAGGCAGTGGCCTGCACAACTCCAGGGAATCCTGTCCCCAAAGTCACACGAGGTAACCAGTGACAGGGACAACATCCAAACCCACCTTGATCTCCCATCAAAGCCCCCTGTTGTCAGCGGTCTCTCTGTTGTTTGTCTGATTCTCTCACAGTGAGGTTCTTTTTGACAAGGGAGAGGAGCATGAGGCTCCAAGAGAAACACCAGAACTTCGGAAAAATTCAGCTCTTCCTGAGCTTTGCCATAGAAGAAAGGAGAATTAATAAGAGGGTGGGGGTGAGGGGCGGCGAGGAGGTCGTGGGCTGCAGGGTTCCTTGATCTAGAAGGGGAGGCGCCCTAATTAACAGGTTCAGGACAGAAGGAAGCTCTCTCTGTCAGCGGGGAGAATTTTACCGAGACAGCTGCTGAAACAGTTGAGACCGTTTGCGATTTGGAATCTGCGTGTCTCATGGGCATTTGTTTGGGGTTGTCCCTGGTGAAAAAGGACCCCACACATGTGTGACAAGGAATGAAAGGACAAAATGCCACTGCAAGGTGCCACTTGTGCCTGGCATTTACCAGGGGTGGAGGAGGGGCATGGGGCCACTGTGGGTAACTCCAGGCAGGCAGCCCCATCAGAGGTGTCCTTCCCACCAAGGCCAAGGCCGCTCGTGTCTCCACCTGCTGGTCCGGGTGGGTCGGGAGCCTGTTCCCCACGGGGTGGTGGGGTGCTGCAGGTAGAAATGTCTGGATTTATCACTAACATATTTACGGCTGAAATACAGCCTCAATCTCTTCGAACATGTGGCAGCCCCTTTGTAGGACTCGACACCCCGGGCATCAGTGGGATTACAACGATGGTTTTTCACTTCCAGGAGGGCACTAGTGATCACAAAGCTCCCTTCATTCTTTGCAAAGTGTTTATTTTTTCACCCACCACCCGCCACACTTAGGTTTCCTTACACGTGCAGACATCCACAGTAAACGGGGATTAGCCTCAGCACAGCCGGAGCGGTGAGCAGATGGCCGTAATTAACTGTGTCTTAGAGGGAAGGATGGGAGAGGGGTTCGAAGGTGACTTCTGCGGAGAGACCGTATGCATGGCAGCGGCTCAGACCTGTCGTCGCAGCTGCTGCCCCTGCCCCCCACCCCCACCATCCCCATCCTTGCTTCTCCTCTTTATACACTTTTCCATTCTTTTCAAATGAAGCATTCAGATTCACAGAGTGAAAGTTATTCTATTAGTTTTTGGCACTTTAATATCTATGTGTAAAAGAATATAAAGATATATATATAGATATAGATATATAAAATAGGCATTGAAAAGAATATAGAATGCAAAGAATAGGCGCTGTCTGGTTTGTTAAACTTTTGTGGTATCTCCAATTTATATGGATAACAATATTTGTGACGATTAACTTTATGTGTCAACTTGCCTAGGACACCCTGATATCTGGTTAGACATTACTTCTGGGTGTGCCTGTGAAGGTGGTTCTGGAGGAGATTAACACTTAATTAGCATTTAATTGGTGGGCTGAGTAAAGCAGTTTGCACTCCAGGATGATGGTGGGCATCTGCTAATCTACTTGGGCCCTGAACAGAACGAAAAGGTAGGTGAAGGCAGTAGGTTGCTTTCCGCCTGACTGGTGACATTGGCCTTCTCCTGCCCTCAGTGCTCCTGGCTGTCAGGCCTTCAGACTTGGACTGGAATCGATACCATTGGCTCTCCCACACTCAGGCCTTTGAACTGCACCAGCTGTCCTGGGCCTCTAGCTTACAGACGGCAGACGGTGGGACTTCTCAGCCTCTGTAATCGTGTGAGCTAATTCCTTCTGATAAATCTCAATACCTATGCAATCTCTCCCTCTCTCTCTCTCTCTTTATATATTATATGTAAATTATATATAATTATATATGGTTTTTAAAAGTAATATACATACACACACACACACACACATACTATATATTATGTATTATACCAGGGATTTTTAACCAGTGTGCCACAAGAATTTTAAAAACATGCAACATCTGACTATTGAGTCAGGGGCAATGACTTCTTTCCCCTTAGACTGTCAAATAAAAAAAATGACAACAGCCAATACAATGATAGCTCCCCGTTGTGAGTGGCCTGTCTTGAACCACAGATAGGTCATATAATAGAGTTGCATCTTATTGGTCACATTGCATAATGAGGTTGAGTCTGATTGGTTAATTCTTGGTACCAGAAATCCTAATATACAAGTGTAGGCACCTGATTTTTAAAAAAGTCACTTTGGAGGAAAAAGGGTAAGTAATTTCTATATGTATGTTTTTATAGATCAATCATAATTATACTTGTTTTTTGTCAGATTGGCAAAAAATATATATATTTTTTGGTGTGCTGTAGAATTTTAGTAGTTTATGTGTGCCATGGGATGAAAAAGTTGAAAATTGCTGTTTTTTAATATATATATAAATTATAGATAAATGTACATATTTATATATATATATAATTTATATGTATTACATAACATCCACATTTTAGTCTTTGCACTTACACAAAGTAAAAAGTAAAGCAATAATTTTTAAACTGCCCTTGTAGACAAAGAGGGCCATGTCCAAAATACCTGGGTCCAAGAGAGTCAGGACGCAGCCCTGCTCTTTGGACTTCGGTCTTCTCCTTTGTCAGAAGGGGTTGAATGGGACTTGATGTTCTCGTGGTAAAGTTCTGGGCCTCACAGGCCTGTGTAAGGTATCAACAGAGGTCCACATCCATTTTTGATGCTCCATAAATCACAATCGCTATTGTATACCTGGCTTCTTGAAGCTCCCATGTGTGGGAAGCGCACAGGCTTTGGAATTAATGAGACCTGAGTTCGGATCATGGGGGTCAGCTATTTTATTTGCTGTGTGGATTCTGACACACCATTCAGTACTAAGCCTGAGGTTCTGGATCTGCAATATGTAAAATGGGAAAATGAATATCTATTTTTAGGATTGTTTGGATCATTAAATGGAACAGAAACAAAGCACATGCACAGGTACCTGCCACTTGATAAGACCTTAATAAACAATACTACTATCACCAGTTTTTACCACTTTTAGTTTAAAACTTAGCCAAATATGATAACAAGCGATCCCATACTAGACATCTACTTAGCAAATTATGGAAATGAATAAAAATATTAACAACTCGAGATTTCTTCCTATAATCATTCTTTTTTCATTTCGTAAGTGGAATAAAGTTTGGTGACTCTGAAGCTATTCATTCTTTTATCCAGTCACTAGATCAAAGGGAGTAAAAATGCTAGGACTGGCTTAGAAGAATATTATTAAGAAACTGGTGAGAAAGCTAAGCAAATGTATTATCACATCTGTATCTTTATGGACTGATATGTGCCCCCCAAATTCACATGCTGAAGCCAAACCCCCAAGGTGACTGCATTTGGAGACAGAGCCTTTATGGACATGCTTGAGATGCAGTGACACTGTAAGGGAGGGGTCCTAATCCAATAGGACTGGTGTCCTTATAGAAGAGACAGGGACACCAGAGTTTTTTTTTCTACATGCATGGAGAAAGATACAGTGAGAAGGCCGCTGTCTGCAAGCCGGAAAGAGGGCTCTCACCAGAAACCAAACTTGCGTGCATCTTAAACAGCTTCTGGGATGCAGCAGGGCATTCAAAGGGGACCATGGACTTCCAGCCTCTGGTGGCAGTGTGAAAAAATATATGTTTGTTATTTAGCCAGCCAGCCTGTGATGTTTTGTGACAGCCACACAAACGAAGACAGGAGCACAGACTGAGTACCTGACTGGGCCCCTGCACCAAGCAAGCACAGAGCAGAGCGAGAGGGGAGGAGGCGCCAGCATCCGTGGGGAGCTGTGTCCTCTTCAGATGAGGACTGATGGCAGAAGATGCTGACAAGGTACCAGGCTCTTTCCTGCAAGAGTGGGGACACAGAAATGGCAGAGGCCGGGAGGGGACACAAAACCCCAAGAGTGGTCAGGACTGAACCTCCCAGGAGGGTAGTGCCACGATTGGACAGGGAAGGGGGATGCTGTAGCTGGCAGGACTCTGGTGACAGCTGATCTACACGGCATTCTGGGGAGAGTCCCTGCACTGCCGTTTCCAGCTCCTGAGATCTCAGTTGCCTCAGCAATTCTTTGATGATTTTTGATCTGGTTTTCCAGCTTCGCAGAGTAAAAATGTTGGTTTGTCACTTCTAGTATTGTTAGATATGGCGGCCAGGAGACCATTTATCCTGAAATATAGGGAAATAACATTCTATATATGGGCTTCATAAAGGAAAAGAATAATGGGAAGAATTCCCAGGATGAACAGACTGGGTACGAATGAATGACATGAACTTTAATGGCCTTTCTGCTTAATCTCTGTATTCCTTAATCCAAATTCCTAAGAGACATACCTTTTGACCAGTCTGCTGATAGAAATGCCTTTGAATAATGAAGCACTGTAGCAGATGGAACAAGCAAGCCACTTCAACAAGACAGTGGCATTCTCACCCTGTTCCTGTTCCCTGCCGATTAGGTCACACCGCCAGAAACTTTACCTGTCTAAGCCTCCGATCTGTTCTCTTTCTGCTGCTTGCTCTACTGAGATTCATACCCTAAAGCACCAACCCTCATTCCTGGCATATTTCACATGCTTCGTAGGCATCATTTTCCTCAATTCAGTTCAAGGGTTTTTTAGTGTCTTGCGCTATGTATACCCTGTGGACACACAGACACAAGCTCCCTCATGCTTTCTCTTGTTTGCCGTTACATTTCTGGAAGGGAACAGGCAGTTCCAACATTATTTTTCCTTCTGTTATGACTGAATATTATTTATTATTTAGATTTATAAGCCGAACCCTTTTGCAATAAAGTCATTTCAGGGCGCACACACAAGGTTAAAAGCTTTAGGTCAAATACACAGAGCTGTAAAAATAAATAGCTAGAGTACACAGTAGAAATATTATTTAAAGAAAAGGGGTGACTTCAACAGAGTGGCCCTTTCACTGAAAGCCATTTGCAAAGATACAAAGATGAATGAATCGCATGGAGCTTTCCAGCTGTTAAATTAAAGAATTGGAAAGAGTAACCCACCCCTCAGAATGTGTTTCAAAATTTCAGTTTAGCCAAATAGGGCAGACCGCCAGACCTTAACCCATGCAAACGCTCACTCATGCTTCTCCAAACAGACACATGAGAAAAAATTCACACAACTCAGAAAGCCAGGGCGAGCTTCCCTCAATGCAACCTTGTGCAGCATTCCAAGGAAGTGGTGGGGTTGTCAGCTGAAAGTAGGTGCTTCAGGAAGCCAAGGAAGTCTCCCTGGGCCTCTCAGGTAGACGGGCCACTCTGTCCTCTGTGCCCCTTCTGTTTCTTCTGCAGACTTTTCTCACAAGAGATAGGATTTACTTCTTCGTTGACATGTCCATGTCCCCCACCTGCTCTGAGCTCCTCACACAAGGGATTAGTCTGTCAGTCATGCGTCCTTGTGCATGGCTCCTGGCCCATGTGACCTGATGTGTTCATGACATAAACAGACACATGAAAACCAAATACGGGCTGCCTTCCATGGGAAGTGCTTTTTGCAAAGCGAAAAATATTAGGTAGGATGTTGGCATTTCAACAACCTGGGAAGCCTTGAAAACAGGAACTAGCTCAGGAGGGTGGAACCAGCCCAAACTGTGGCTGTTTGCCTTTTAGCTCAACGGAGTGTCAGTGCTGCCCTGGCGAGAGTCGAAAGAGAAAATGCAGAGCCACCCCTGAGAGGGATCCAGGCAGCCCATAGGGAACCAGGGGCTCTGAACCATCATATCAGGCCAGAACTCAAGTCCTAGAGCACCCTGGGGTTCCACTTTCCCACCTTCCACAGCTGAATCCCTAATTCCACAGAGAATAATCCATAGGTTCTTGTTGCATGGAGAGGGTGTAGATGGGCTTCCTGGTGGGGCCTCTTCCGTTTGGAGGCAGGGTGGTTAACAGCATACATTCTGGGGTGTGATTGCCTGAGTTTGCTTTTACCTATTCACTTATTATTGATGATTGTATGTAACTCACTCTGTGCCTCAGTTTCTGCATGTGAAGAGCAGGGATATTAGTATCTTTCTGATAAGGTTGTTGCAGGCATTAAATGGATTACTTTTTGCAAAGCACACAGGTCAATGCTTGGTACATCATGAGCTCACTACAAGCCCTTGCCTTTATTACAGTGTCTGTATCTGCTTTTTCTAATAGCACTCTCCTTCTTCCAATAGCACAGCAATAACATGATAACTGTAAAGCTAGCAGCCTCCTTCCGGAATCTTCTTTGGGTCAGTGCTGTGTGATGCTATGATCTGAAGGTTTGTGTCCTCCCCCAAATCCCTATATTCAGTCCTATCCCCCAGAGCTGAGAGTTTGAGGTGGTAGATTCTCAGGAGGTGCTGAGATCATGAGGGTGGAGCCCTCAGGAATGAGGTCAGTGCCTTATGAAAAAGGCTCCTGAAAGATCCCTTGTCCCCTCCACCATGTGAAGACACAACAAGAAGGGGCCATCTCTGAACCAGGAAGGAAGGTCTCACCCAAAGGTGACCCTGCTGGCACCTTGATTTCAGACTGCAGCCTCCGCAGCTATAAGCAACAAACCTCTGTTGTTTGAAGTTACTCAGTCTATAGTATTTTATTATAGCAGCCTGAAGGGACTAAGGCAGTAACTGATATTTAATATGCAAAGCCACTTAATGAGGTTGGTGTCCTTATTTCCATGTTGCAGTTAAGGAAACAGTCTTGTACAAAAAAGGAATCTGCTTAAGGTCACAGTGTCAATAAAGAGGAGAAATGCAGTGTAAACTCAAGCCTTTCTAACGCCAGCCTTTCTGCTACAATCCACTGCCTCTTCTCCACCTCTCCAGGGCTCTCCTTGCGTCCCTAACAATCAGCCACTGCAATTATTATGTGTTGCTTTTCACCCATTCCTTGATCTGATCGGCTGTCCCAAGAGATCTGATAACTGGGTAGGCTTTGACTCAGCCATCCAGACTTGTCTTGCAAACTTCTCACCAGCATTGTCCAGAGTCACACCAGAAAGACCTTGGTGAATTGTGCTATAAGAGAATATTTCACAATAAAACTTGTCTTCTTGGAAATCACTAGAACAAAAGCCAGGTGTAGTATGCATTAGCATAAAAGAGGTCCAGATGAAAGACTCCAACCCCTCATAGAACATGAATATGAGGGGTTCCAACTGGGACCAACTCACCATGGAAATGTGGCAGGTGCTTGGCCTCTCTGGGTCTTGGTGTCTCCAAATGTAAAATCAGAAAGTTGGATGCATGAGATGCAGGAAACCTTTCAGGTTTCACATTCTGAGACATTGTCATCGGTTCATTCATTCATTCTGGACCAGGGCTGTCCAGTAGAAGTTTCTGCAGCTATGGCTCTGTTCAGTGTCTGTACTCTCCAGTATGGTAGCCACTAGCCACATGTAGCTCTTGAACAACTGAAATGCAGCTACTGTAACTAAGAAACCGATGCTTTAATTTCATTCAATTTTAATTAATTAGCCCTATGGGTTTAGTGGCTACCATAAGGAATAGCACAATAGTCTATGTCCAGGGGTGTGTGTCCAAACTTTTGGCATCTCTGGGCCATACTGGAAGAAGAAGAGTTGTCTTGGGTCACACAGTAAATACATTGTATAATCACAAAACAATCTCATAATGTTTTAAGTACATTTATGATTATTTAGTTGAGCCACATTCATAGCCATCCTGGCTGCATGCGGCCTGTGGGCCTCAGGTTGAATGTCTCTATAGGCTGAAATTTGAGAATATTCTATGTTTAAGACATTGAATTAAACATAAGAGAGATAGCAGCATTAAAAAAAACAACAACAACCCAAATCCTTCTTTCTTCAAGGATCACAAAGTCTATAACTAATCAATCCATCGTAATCCTGCTGTTCAATCTGGTGCCCTTTCTGAGGCCACCTCCCCTCTAAACTCCTTTCAAGAAGCCAAAGCTCAGAGCTTAGTTTACTTCCTTCATGAAGAGAGGTGCTTCTTTTTCTGTCCCACCATTTCTGTCCCAAGGTCCACCATTTAGCTGTTAACTCATGCATGTGTTCATCCATCCACTACAGTTTAACAAATCTTCAATAGGGTAGGGGTTTTTAAACAGCTGTATACTGCTATAATCGTAGCATCTAGAAAGTACCTGGCACTTAGTGGGAGCTTAATGATTTTGTTAAATTATTTCATTAACTCAGTACACTTCAATGAGATTGACTCTCTGCTAGGCATCTGCATTAAGCATTAGGGACAGAGAAGTTAAAAAGTCATAAATGGAGCTCAGAGTCTGGTGACGGAGGGACGTGGACCTGTGAACAGCTGATTGCAGCTGACACTTCAGATGCTGTCAGGGGTCAGCACAAGGTGACTGGAGAGCAAAACGGGCTGTGTGGCACATTTTGCATGGCGCATGTATCGCATTAGATCTGAGATGATCTCTTTACACATGCATTTCCCCTAAGTCATGAGCTTGTTGAGAGCCAGGGCCATCTTGAGTCTTCCTGGTGACCCCAGCAGCTGACACAGTGCCTGCCATGGGTAGAGTCGTCATTATTTTATTTTGAATGAGTGTGAGGTGATATAATCTCCAAAAGCTACCGATGGTGTGGACAAGTTAGAAGAATGAGACATTGTCTTTGGTTGGGAAAATACAGTAGGATCAATGGCAGCCCCCAAACAATAGGTACACATCCTAATCTCTGGACACCGTGAGCATTACCTTATGTAGTAAAAGGGTAAATGTCACCCTCTTTGGAATTAGGGTCTTTGCAGATCTAATTAAGAATCTTACCGGGAGGAGCTTATCCTGGATTTTCCAGGTAGGCTCTAAATTTGGTCACATGTATTCTTGTGAGAGAAACACACAGGGGAAAGATACATGGAGAAGAGGAGGCAGTGGCAGTATGACCAAGAAAGTAAGAGACTGGAGCAATGGAGCCAGGTGGTATTTAAGTTTATGTGTCTTCTTGGCTGGTCCATGGTACCTAGATGCTGGGTCAAACGTTATTCTGGGTATCTCTGTGAGGGTGTTTTTGGATGAGATTAACATTTAAATCAGTGGGTTTTAAGTAAAGCAGCTTGTCCTCCATAAAGTGATTGGGCCTTACCTAATCACTTGAATGACTAGAACAAAAGACTGATCCCCCCCAAGCAAGAGGGAGTTCTACCAGCAGACAGGCCTCAGCGGCGGCTCTTGCATGGGTTTCCAGCCTGCTGACCTATTCCTGCAGCTGTTGGACTTGCCAGTCTCTGTAATCACATGAGCTAGTGTGTATATTGGTCTTGTTTCTCTGGAGAAACCTAACACAGGCTGCGAAGCAAGGGATGCTGACCAACACCAGAACCCAGATGAAGCAGGGAAGAGAATCTTCCCTAGAGCCTATGGAGGGAGCCCTGTTCTGCTGACACCTTGATTTCAGACTTCAGACCTCAGAACTGTGGGGAAAAATTCTGAAGTTTTAAGGCTGTGGCAATTTTTTATAGCAGCCATGGGAATGTAATACAGAGAACTTGGGGATAAACAAGAAAAATAGCATTTGAACCCCATTTTGGAGGTTGGGGGGATTTGTACATGGGCTTATGCTTCTGGGATGTAGCAGGGCATTCGAAGGGGAGCAGACAGCAGGTGCCAAGGCTGAGCGCAGGGGTCTGTGGGGCCGCCATGAGCAGCCTACGAGTGTGAAGTCTATGAAGGCCAGTGTGGAAGTCAAGTTTGGAAAGGAAATTTTGGAAATGTCATCATGAGGATTGACTATATGCCAAATATTTGCAGCTTTGATACTGTCTTTTATTTTAAAACCATGAAAATCTATTGGGTATTTTTAGCAAAGAAGAGATGTGATTAGAATCATTTTTTATGGACTTGGTCCAGCTGTGTATTAAATTGGCTGATGAGGTAGCGTCTGGTGGGAAGGAGGTCAAGGGCTTCTAACAATTGTGCAGGACAGACACCATGACGATGGGTGATGGCATTGCCCTGTGTTTCCATGTGATAATACAGTAGAAACTGGGCCTGGGGCATTTCCTCCTATTTCAAAATAGAGTGATTTTCAGTAGAACAGTAAGACGTTCTTACAACTGTTTACATCCTTAACATTTTCATATATTACCCCCTACAGCACTCATGTCTTTGAGCTTGTAGGTGAATCTATCCTGGTTTTATAGTGGGAAACACCACAGCAATGAGTGGATCGCTATTGGCTTTGAGATCATATATTCTAACAGTGTCAGGCTGGAATGGAACCCAAGACTCATGCTTAGCAGCCTTTTCTTTTGGGATGAAACAGTAATAAGAATATATTAGTTACCATTTACTGAGATTGGATTTTTCCTTTGACTCCAATACTGCTCAATAATTTTCATATATGAATGTATTCTAACATACCTAACATTTATGCAGTGGGCACTACTAATGTTTTACAGATGAAGGGACCAAGTTTAAGACAGATGTTAATGCACCCAAGACCATATGGTAAGATTACGGTAGACACAGGGTAGGAACACAGGTTAGCGGGGGGGTGGGGTGGGGGGGGGGAGATGCTTCTCTAACCTGAGAGACAGGGGGTCCTAATCATGCTGGTTGTTGGCCAGATTGAAAAACCACAAACAGGCCAGATTTTTCAGGAGTCAGTCAGCTCCATATTTCTTGTTCAGAAATGGAAACATTCTTCTCCAGAAAGCCTCTGGATTCCATAGCAAACATATTTTGTGCAATTTGGGGCAGCAATTCAGAAACGAGAAAGAACACTCTGGAAGAAGACTCATGCCATTTATCCTACACCTGCCTCTTACGCTTGTTTCTGTTGATCCCACCACTTATCAGCAGAGAGTGGAGATATGAGCATGAGGAGAGTCTGTTTTGAAATAATTACCTGACCCCCTTATCTTAAGAGACTTGTAGACTGCCAGATGTTTTTCTGAGTTGTCGGGGGGTGGGGGGGGGCGGGGGTGGTGGATTAATCAGCCTCCACGTCACTAAGGGTTATCCTGCTGGCCACAGTGAGACCCAAACGGTAGCCTTTTTTCCTGTGCTGAAATGTTGTCTTGCCAAGAAATTAACTTAAAACTTTAATCTCTTTCCTAACAACTGTTATGTGGGCTGTGGAGTCATTTGGTGGGTGAAACTGGACATGCATCCAATGTTTTTATGAGCCTCTAGTTGTAGAGAAAATATCCAGTTCTTTCTCCAGCTGAAAACCAATGTGAGATTAAAATCCACTCCCTCCATGTATCTATGGAGCTACGCCATGGTTCTCGACTAGGAGGGGAGTGGGCTGGGAAAAAAGTGTTGGCCAGATTGATCCAAGGGACAGGTTTAAAAAACACATGAGGCCATGAATTCCCCTCCTACTCATCCCCCCACCCCAGTTTCTGTCACCAAGGAGTCCCTCGGAGGAAGAAGCTGAAGCGTGTAACCAGGTACAAGGCCACTGATTTTATGGTCTCCCTCACGCTCCACAAGAAAAACTACTGAGCGAGAACAAGAGGCCTGACCCCTAACGCTGGAAAAGAAAACGAAGCACATGTCTGCCTCTGCCTCCTGCTCCTTCTCCTCCTCTTTTTTTTCTTTCAGTTCTTTACATTTTTATTTCGAAGCAATCACAGAGTCACAGGAAGCTACAAAAGTGATCGAGTGGCTGTGTGGGTGCCCATCACTCAGTTTCTCCAAGTGGCGACATTGTATTGAATATAACCATAGAACAACATCAAAGCCTGAACATGGGCAAATCGACATCCGCCTCAATCAGATTTCAGCAGCTTTATGTGAACTGATTGTCACGAGTTGTTCTATGCCACTTTATCACACAGGCAGAGTTCCGTAAGCACAGCACGCAAGATACGGAACTGTTCTATCGTCGCAAAAATATTCTTCCTCCTGTCTCTTTATGTTCACAGCCGAGCATCCCTCCGTTCCATCCATCCCTAACTTCTGATAACCACTCATCTGTTTGCTATTGCTATAATTTTGTCATAATTTAAGAATGTATTATAACTGCAGTCATCAGATAAGGAAACTTTTGTGGTTTGATTTTATCTTCATTCAGCGTGATGCTTTTGCAACCCGTACAAGTTGTTACACATATCAAGATGTATTAGCCAGAATTCTCCAGGGAAGCAGAACCAAGAGGATACATATAGATCTATAGAAAGCGGGATTTGCTCCCATGCTTATGCGGTCTGAGAAGTCCCTGAGTTGGCCATCGGTAAGCTGGAGGCCTGGGGAAGCTGGTGTGGAGTTCCAGCCCAAGCTTGCAGGCCTGAGAACCAGGGGAGTCAGTAGTATATTAGTGCAGTGTGACTCCAAAGGTCTGGGTACTGGGACCACAGATGACGAAGGGCAGGAGAAGATGGGTGGATGTCCCAGCTCGGGCTGAGAAGAAATTCAGGCTTCCTTGACATTTTTGTTCTATTTGGGCCCCCAGAGGGTCGGATAGTGAACACTTGTGTCGGTGAGGACCACCTTCCTTGCCCACATGCTAAACCCTTCCAGGAGCACCAACACAGATACACTCAGAAATGATATTTTACTGGTGATGTGGGCCCCCCTTAGCTCAGTCAAGTGGACACATGAAGTGCACATCAGACAAGAGTGTATTCCTTTTCATTGCTGACTAGCATTCCATGGTATTGGTGGAACACTGTATTATTTACCCATTTCAGAACACCTGTGTTGTTTCCAGTTCTGGGCAATCACAAATACATATGCTGTGGATAGCCACATGCACAGGTTTTTAGGTGGACACAATTTCCGTTTTTTTTGGATAAAGTCCCAGGGCTGGCATTGCAGGGTCCTATATGGGGCGTGTATTCAGCTCTTTGAGGAAGTACAAACTCTTCTCCAGAGCAGCCGTGCCACTTCATAACCTACCAGCACTCCATCCAGCATCCCTGCATTGTCACCAGCATTTGGCGAGCTCTCTGTTTTAGTAGGACGTAGTGACAGCTCCTTGTGTCTTTCCTTTGCGTTTGTATGATGGCAATGGTGTTGAACGTCTTTTCGGGAGCCATTTGCCATTTATCCGTGTACCCTCTTTGGTGAAATGTCTGTTCATGTCTTTTGCTCATTTTCTAATTAGATTTTATTTTTTCCTGTTGCATGTTGGGAGTTCGTTATACATTTTAGATATGAGTCTTTTGTCAGATATGTGGTTTGCAACATCTACCTTTTGTGAAAAGAGAAAAGAGAAGCAAATCAAATTTCTATCTATCTATCTATCTATCTATCTGCCATCCATTAATCATCCGTCTATCCATTCATACCTGGAAAATGCTATTTCTCTTCAGAGAGTTAGCATAGTGTCTTTTACTATTAAATAACACACAAGGATGCTTAGTATTTGGGTTTTCACACACTAGTCAGTGAGTTTGGAGTAAAAGCAACCATCGTCATTGTTCCACCTTTAAAAACTGGAGTGCATGCAACCTTGTCTTTACAGAGATGATGAAATAATTGGAGATGATCTTTGATATCTTCTGAGTTTAGGAGAGTTAACACAGCTGAAAGAACTACGAACATTACATCCCCTCCAATTGGATAAGCGATTTCCTTGACATTGTCAGCACTCAGTCTGTACTGTGTCTGAACTCTCCCTTCACCAGCAAACTGCCACAGTGGTGGAAGCCCCCTGGATGTAAATGCAGGACAAAAACGGTGGTGTCCTTCTTACGCTTTCTTAAGACAGCTGAAAACTATGTTTCTTGGAGAGTTGAAAACAGTTTTCTGCCCCTTACAGTTCTAATTAGTGGTGACCACATCGTAAGCCTTGACGGGCTCCTCAGGTATGAAGTGGAGACCCAGAGCAGCCTGTGTTATGTTGGTTGAAAATGGCAAAGTGGCCCATGAGGTGATGGGATAAAGTCACACAGGAAACAGGAACTGGGGCAATTTGGAGCAACAGGGATTCTGTTCTCACCCGAAGCTCCATGCAGGAAGTCATGGTTCCTTTTTAAGGTGATGAAAGATTTCAAACATAGAAAAGTACAGAAAATAACTTAACAGCCAACCATTTACTGAGAGGGCCACCGCAAGCTCGCGTCGTGGTGTGAAGTAAAATAAGACTTGCTTTCTCTCGGGTGAAGCACCCCGGCAGCAGGAGACTCATCTGGCATCCTGTGCCTGGGCTGGAGCGTGGAGGCCACACACCCCAAACCCTGAGAGGGAGGAGACTGCCACTGAAATTAAACAGAAGTTAACATGCCACCGTGTTTGTTTCAGAATTTGATTTTAGTGCCCAAACCTGAAAAACTGTGGACTCAGTCGGACCACTCCATCCCCATACCTTTTCCCCTCCTGGCCCTGGCAGGGCACCATCAGCCTCAGGTTGGCTGTGTATCATTCCCACGAAAGAACACAGCCTCTGTGTTCCAACTTTACAGATAATTTCATACCACATCTGCTTTTTACCATTTTATCACCACTTGCTTTCTTCATTTACGGTGCTTGTTATGCAATTCCATTAATATATGGAGTGGGAAAGTGAATAATAATAATAATAGCACATTGTTAGTAAGAATAATGAGAATAGTTAACTATTAAATATTTTGTACTATGAGCTAGGGTAGTTGCAAGCCCTTTATGCATGTCACTGCATGCAATCCTGTCGTCATTTTGGTGTTGATGTATCTATCTTATGTTTCAGAGTGTATGTGCGTGCGTGTGTCCGTGTATGATGAATTCAATGTTGTCTTCTCTCTGTTGTTTTAAACTGAGAACCCACATTATTTTATAACTTCTGAAAAATCTTCAGCCATTATCTCTTCCAGCAGTGCTTCCCCACCGTTCTCTCCATTGCCGTCCTCCCTCGGTGACCTTCGTAATGGCCACTTCCTTTTCACCCCTTGGTCTATCGCAGTGGCATTAAAACCACCTCTCACTGCACCAGGTCCTTGTTCTGATGAGTCTAATCAGTGATTGCTCTGTCCCACGAGTTTTTTTATTTTTTATTTCAAGAGCAATGTTTTTCATTTCTAGTTCTCTTCTTCTATCAACTCTGCCTGCTTTTTGTTTTCACATATCTTTTTTTCCTTTACTATTGTATTGATTTTCTCATTTTGTCTTTAATAATATGTCTTTCAGATGATCATTTCATTAACTTATATCTTCAGGCTTCAACAGTCCTCATGGTGGTCGTGTGTGCTTCACGGTGCCTAGGACGATGGTCTCCTCACACACGTTGTGATTTTTGATTGTGAGCTTAAATTAAGGTGGCCTCCAGCACCGTGCCTCTGTGCCCTGTGGGAAACCCTACATCGCCTGTGCTGTTGAAGTGATTCCAAAGCCTTGTAAAAATCATTTCTGCCTGGTGATTCTGGTGCTATAAATCTAGAGTCCAAACTCATGGGAGGTACTGGTAAATACCTGCTAGTTTTTAGAGCAGAGGGGAGATTTATTTTCTCGTTCACCTTTCACTGATGGTACAATATTTGATGGGACTAGCGGGGATCTCATTTGTAACTCCTGGCTCATTTGGGTCCAAGGGCTCATCTCCAGGCCTTACGTGGGCTAGAAATCAGGATGCTGTGTTTCTGGTCTCAGTAAATCCAATGATGGTCAGCTGCATCGTGTAGTCACATGCTTCAACTTGTACATTTTAATTTAAGTCTTTATTAATTCAAGAATATAGTTTATCCTGTCTTTTGAAGGTCTTAATTGAGATGACTTCTTCCTTCCTTCCTTTTCTTTCTTCTTTTTTTTTTCTTGCATTACCTTTATCTGTCATCTTAGGACTGGGACTCTTAAAACAGGTTTAAATACTTTCGAATTGCCTGAGCATGCTGAGAAAATGCAGTGAGGAAACATGCAGCTGTCAAGAGGAATTTGTGCAGGTGACATTTGGGTTAGTGACAGAATTACAGCCTCCCATTGCTGTCTTCCATGTTGGCGCGTAAAACAGGCAGCCAGCATTTTGTGGGCTCAATCTGAGTAAGAAAATCTTAATAGAAATAACTTCCTTGGTACAATTTTTATTTCAAACAGAATACTACACAAACCCTAGGTGCACTGGGGATTTGTAAAAAGCCAAGGAATTGCAAAGCAAAATGCTAAACAAATAAGAGTGAGGGCATAAACATCAGGGCAAATTAGGAAAATAGCACCCGGGCCAAAAAGCCATGTGCCAGGCCACGGAGGGGACTTCTCTTGGCCATGCTGGCTAGTGAGTCTCCCCCGTACCCAATATTGCTCCTTGGGAATCTGTTTTGTGTGAGCAGGTAATCCGCCTCCCCCACCCCCATCTTCTACCCTTGCATTCTAAAAATGGGGAACCTGACCTCCAGAGGGGAATGGGGCTGAGCAGGTTCACCTATGATGTTCGGGAATTCGGTACTGCTTCCCTCCAAGCATCACTGTGTCACCGTGTGCTTCCTGCCTATCTTGGTATCTGGGCATTCCCCTGCCCCCTCAACATTTTAATCTTACTTTCCTGTGTTGAATGAGCTTCCCTCGGGAGGAAGAACCATTACAAAACGGCTGCTTGCCTTCTAGGGTTTTCTGTTTTTAAATGTCAAACCATTTTTTGGTTCTGAAATAAGAGATTAGGAAGCACAGTGACAGGCCTGTGGAGCCACTTTAATGAGCAGGGTAGCAACCAGTGTCCCTGTGGGGCGAAGGGAATTAGGTACAGAGAAAAGGACTTGAGAGAGCCCCAGCATGCTCTGCTGACTGCCGGCTGTGTGATTCTGGATGAGGTATTTCAATCCCCCTTTCCCACCTCCACATAAGGAAAAGGGGGATAATAATCAAACAGAATTGCCTAAGTTGTCACGGGGATGGTGTACGTTGTGCCTAACATAATGTTTCTGCCCATTAGGAACTGAATAAACGGGAGTTATTTTTGCAATTGAACACAAGCAGAAATGTTTAGGGGCCCTTTTGAAGAAAGATTTTTTTACTAATGAAGGGATTCTATTAAAACCCTGCCTGGAAAACAGGGACAAAGAACCTTGCTATGCTGTCTCACAGGGCCTGAGGTTTCAAACCACATTAACTTTGAAAAAGGAACGCAATGGAAATACACGGAGCATGCTTGAAGGCACCTGCTACCTTTGTGTCTTTTGAGAACTGAACTTTGCAAGCATTCTACAGACTTTCTAAAGCTTCCTATAATAAAGTTTACTCACTCTCTTCTCCTCATTGGCTGGTTTGCCTAGGATTGAGGGGTTTTCCTGATGTCACCCATGTGATGAATGGCAGATGGGCGATATCAGGAAAACCCTGACGGAATCATCAGAGAACTTTGGAATCATCAGAGAACCTTGAGCATTACCATGACATGTGGATTTTGAAGCTGCCTCTTGGCCACAGGGCACAGAACTTTTGGACATGATTAGCCATCAGGTGATACAACTTACAGGAAAATACACAATAGATTATAAAAAAAAAAGTGATCCATTTCCCAAAGGACATTGTAAAGCGGCAACAAAGAAATGGGTTTTGTTGAATTCTCCTTTGATCAATTAATTTAGATTAAGAATTTCTGGCCATAAATGAAGCCTCTGCCTTTATTGAGGGAAGTCCAGTACCTTCTATACTTGTCTTTCACATTTCATGAGCTATATTTATCCTTCTCTTAGGAGAGCATGTTGTATATACAGGGGCATCCAACCTGTAGCCTATGGGCTGCATGCAGCCCAGGATGGCTGTGAATGCAACCCAACACAAAATCGTAAATTTACTTAAAATCTGATGATGATTTGTTTTGTGATTACCTGTTGCAATGTATTAAATGTGTGGCCCAAGACAATTCTTCTTCCAGTGCAGCCCAGAGACGCCAAAAGGTTAGACTTCACTGAAAATGAGAAATATATGCATGGAAGAGACTTGCTTTATTTTGCTTAACCCATCCCTTCCCAAATTATAGATCCATTTTTAGCACACAACACATTTTAACATCCTTCAGAAAAACAGCTTCATTGAATACTCTTTGAAAAAGTCTAGGTTAGACAGGCATCATCTGACAAGCATATTCTAGAGTTAAAATTAATCAAATACCATTAACCAAATTATGGTAGAAATATGAATCAGATGGAGGACAAAATGATGTCCACATAGGGGGGGAAAAAAAAAAAGAGCACGTTTGAGATTGTAGCAATGGAAATAAAATTGAAAAGCAAAAAATTCCTGGGCTAATGAGCCTGTATGGGTTTTTGTAAATTATGTCCCTTTCATAGAACAGGTCTAAGTGGAGTGGCACCATTATGAGTCAGTAAAAAGCCAGAATTACAGATCTTCATTAACATAATGTAGTCGTATTACTTGAACTCCTTGGTAATCACAGTGTAAATAACAGCAACATTGGGGAAATACATTTTTTTTTTACCTAAGCTAAAAACAAAACAATAACCCAAATGCTGGGGAAAGTACAGCAGAGCACAGCATTTCTATTGCTGGTGGCATAGAAAATTTGTTCAACCACATTGAATGCAAATGAGCAGGGAGAGCAAGAGCAACATGAATGTTAGACTCACTCACTATGTCTAGATATAAAACTTAATTTAAGAAAATTCAAAGAAAATAGTAGACAGATTAAGATATTTTCTGCAGTGAGGGCTTGTTTGAATCCTGTTTCTTTTACTTGACCCCTTGAAACACGGTTCTTCATTTTGCTTCTGGGAATGTTCCCCAAATGGCAAACACTGAAATGGACAACAGTCAGGGTTGGGCTAACAGATTATTCTCCAGTTTTTAAAGTACAATATGGAATTATGAAAATTGTTTTATAAACACAGAAGTGTTAGAAGAAAAATTCTCCATTGTGATCCCAAATCAAACAAGAAAAATACAGGAATTCAGGAAAAGAAAATATGTCACAGCTGGGATTTTTAAGATTGATTCATTTAAAAGGTTTTAAAATAGCCTCTGTGATATTATTTTTAAATCAAATATTAAAATAAAATATAAGTTGAGTATAAATTTAACTGTATATTTGAATAGCTAAATATCGTTTGGTACCTATGTATTCTGAGTTTCTAAAATCCTTACCGACACAAGAAGACATTTTGAACAATTTGCAATTTGAAAGGGTGTTATTCTCAGCTGCTCTTATTTTAATAAATTCTTTCTATATGTAGTCTTTTATTTTTGTAAGCAGTATCCTATATTTTTCTTAATTAGCCCATCTTTTCACTGATATGGACTCAATTCACTCATTCAAACAGCCTTCATGAATTACGGCTTACCACATGTCAGGACAAAAGAAGAAAAGCATAAGAAATAGTCATAAGGAAGATCATTTCTATGTTGTTTAATATATATTTTAATTGACATGTTGAGTAATACAAACAATTTATTTTGGGGAAAGAATTCACAGTAATAAAAATAGTACAACAAAGTTCTTATTGGTGTGGTATATAACAGACTACAAAATAGGACGTGGAGATAAGAACGGGTGTGCACAGGAAACCTTGTCTTACTTCATTTTGTTAATTTCTAGCAGTTGACCAACTTCTTCCCTTCTTCTTTTCCTTCTTCTCTCCTTTCCTTTCCTCCTTCCTCTCTTCCTTCCTTCTTTCCTCTCTTCCTCCCTCCCTCCCTCCCTTCCTTCTTTCTTTCCTTCTATTTATTCATCCACTGATTCCTCCATTCCTCAGAGGTTACAGAGTCTGCCACGTGTGGAGCATGATGCTAGGCAGTGAGGGTACAAACGTGAATAGCATGGCTCCTGTCCTCCAGAGCCTCTTGTTCTAATAAGCAGAATGGAAACGTTTAAATAAAAATCTCTAACAGAGCTGTGATACTGAGAGTTTGGAAAGTTTGATAGCAACACAGAGGAAGACCAGTTAAGTAGGCTCTAACTTCCCTAAAATGTGGTAACTGTGTCCAGTTATTCATGAGCATCAAACCAGATGAGTTCTCATACACACTCCTCATTGCTGTGTATGCAGCACCTTCACGATCCTAAATAGTAGTTTGGAAGGCTGTTCACAATTGGACTCCATCTTATTTGTCCTACCTAGGGTCTTTTTAATCTTACCCTATTTCTCCAGGAACTTGAAGCTCTTCACCATTGTCAAAACACGGCATCATTTCTCACACCTCTGAACCAGGAACACATTGCTCCCTCTGCCTGGAAAGAACCTTCCATTTTCAACATGAGCCCTGCTAACTCTCCCTGTTCTGCTCTCTACCTAATGAGCTCATGTTGCAGATCCAGTTCAAATCACACATAAAACCCCCTCAGGCTCCTGGTACAGGCAGGGACGGCTCTCTGTGCCGCTAGTGCTTTGCCCCACCTCTGGTAAAGAACTTGTCAAAGCCCTGTGTCTGTTTCCTTCCCCATAAACTCCCCCAGGGGAGAGACCTGTCTTTCTCATGTCCTCAATGCCAGCACCTAGCAATGTGCCTTGGGAAATACTGGGTGTATAAACAAAGTATATGTAAAGAACACATTACTCAATAGAAAACACAAGTGAATGAATGAGTGATGAAATTAATGAGTCTAATTATTGAATGGTGACTGAAGAAATGAGGAAATGATTGAGTGGTAAATAATTGTATAGCAATTTACCTAGTGAATAAATGAATACATTATTTAGTAGGTGAATAAATAAATGAATGAGTTACCTAAGGCAGCTCATTGAAGTTTCATCACATCAAAGAAGAGAAAACTTCCTCCCTTCTTTCACATGACTCCAGGATTTTATTGGACACACAAGCTTTTCTCTTTAGTAGCCATATCTGCCATTACCTTACTGCAAGTAGAATTTTTGCCTAAAGGATTAAGAGCAGCTCACCTTTTAACTATTCTAGGCAATTTGCTGTTGCAATATATGGCAAAGATACAATTTTGACAATATTTCACAAACTTGACTTTATGACTAATTTGACAATTTAAATATAGCCTTCTGTAAAATTCCCATTTAAAAAAATCTGCTTCCAGCTATTGGTGACAGAGAAATAACTTTTATACTATACCCTAGCTCACAAATTATATTCTCTCAAAGTGAATAGGTTTTAGCTGACTTTAACTTATAAAAGACAATATTGACTTAGAAGAAAATGGCTCTTGTAATTTTGATAAAATTTACACAAATAGAAACATATCTGTAGTATTTCATTTGCATTAGCATAGCATGAGCTTGTTAGCTTCAGAAATGGCATGGTATTTATGGTGTGGGCACAAGGAGACACGGTGTCTCCTCTTTGCAGTTCAAAACTACACACACTCTTGACTGTGAAAACCGCGCCCAGGGGCAACTGTTGGTATTTTGAACGTCCGTTGCCCACGCAGCCAGGGGCTTCTCATGAGCATTGTCAAATCAGCAGATCGTTAGGTGACGATGAAGACCCTCAACTGACTGAACCGACATGAGCAAAGGTTGATGAAATGAGACACATGCATTTTGCAGCAATTAACAAATACTGAATTTGTAAGATTCCACTATTACCTCATTTTTCACGTTACTGAGTACTAAGGAGGGGCCTAAGACAATATATGGCTTACCAAAGTGATCGCGGACATTAGACAAACTGAAAAAAATAACCTTCATTAAATGCTTTAACAGGGAGAGAGGAAAGCTCAGGCATTCTTTGTCATTTTTTTCTTCTAGATTAAGCTCTTCAGACACATGTAAAGACCACTTACCTTTTAATAACTTAGAGCTTGTAAGAAAGTGTTGAAAATGGAGGTAAATTACTCACTGTTTCAACCGCCAATCTACGTACGTAACGCCAGCATTTAGGACTTTATTCTTCCTGTCTCTTTTCCAATTCACGTGAAAATTATTTGCTTTCCCCCTGTGCCATTTCATATGTTGATCCATTGTGTTTAGGGAAAGTGTTTTAAATAGTTTAAAAGTTAATAGTTTTCAATTACTGCAATAGCCCATGGGCTATTCAATTATATCCCCAAATTTGGTTATTTGCATATTTTCAACTCCTAGTTATTGCGACCATCACTGTGTTGATCACTGAGGTGTACAAAGCATTTCTGCATTTTGGATTATGTTCTTAGGATCAGTTCCCCAAAAGAACTTATTGACATCTAAATTATAATTATTTTAAAATAATTCTTATATATTTTTCACATCCTCTACAGAAAGAATCTGGATATATTCTAAACGCTGAATATCTCTTCCTCCTCAAGAAGTACTTTGTCTCTTACACTTAATAATGGAGACAAACGTGATCAATTGTTAAAGGCATTTTTTTTCTATGATGTTAGTCTATTCATAGCAGTTGATATGACATTTCAAAACCTGTATTCCAGAAAAATATTGACATGATGATTTGGACCATTTTTTCCCAAGAAGCAGTCATGTAGAGGAGGATATGGATTTCTTTTCTTTTTTTCCCTTTTCCTTCAGAAAGCAGAGCTGGCTTCAAAGAGAAGACATTTCTGGAATATGAGATGAACTCAGTGTGAGGGGCAGCTTGCCAGTGGCCCTGGACTTGCCACTAATGTGATGAACTGACTAGGAAACGGGCTGGGAGCCGTATATCTCTGAAAATGCCCAGAGGGAGCTCGGATCACCAATTCTTGGAAAGATTTTTTTAATTAATTAATTTATTTTTTATTGTTGTTCAATTACAGTTGTCCCCATTTTTTCCCCTGTTGCTCTCCCCTGCCCCATCCAACCCCACTCTCAAAGGCAATCCCCACCCATTGGTACTTTGTCCATAGATCTTTTGTACAAGTTCCTTGACCCTTCCCCTTCTTGCCCCTGTTATCCCTCTCCCCGCTCCCCTCTGGTCATTGTCAGTTTGTTCTTTATTTCCATGTCTCTGGTTATATTTTGCTTGACTTTTGTTTTGTTGATTAGGTTCCACGTATAGGTGAAATCATATGGTATTTGTCTTTCCTCGCTTGGCTTATTTCACTTAGCATTATGCTCTCCAGTTCCATCCATGCTGTCATGATGGGTAGGAGCTCCTTCTTTCTTTCTGCTGCATAGTATTCCACTGTGTAAATGTACCACATTTTTTTGATTTACTCATTTACTGATGGGCACTTAGGCTGTTTCCAGCACTTGCCTATTGTAAATAACACTGCTATGAACATAGGGGTGCATAGATTCTTTTGAATTGGTGTTTGAGAATTCTTAGGGTATAGTCCTAGCAGTGGAATTGCTGGATCAAAAGGCAGTTACATTTTTTTTTTTGAGGAAATTCCATTCTGTTTTCCATAGTGGGTGCACCAGTCTGCATTCCTACCAACAGTGCACTAGGGTTCCCTTTTTTCCACATCCTCCCGAGCACTTGTTTGTTGATTTGTTAATGATGACCATTCTGACTGGTGTGAGGTGGTGTCTCATTGTGGTTTTAATTTGCCTCTCTCTGATGGCTGGTGATGTTAAGTATCCTTTCATATGCCTATGAACCCTCTGTATGTCTTCCTTGGAGAAGTATCTTTTCAGGTTCTTTTCCCATTTTTTAATTGGATTGTTTGTCTTCCTTGTGTGGAGTTATGTGAGTTCTTTATATATTTTGGAGATCAAATCCTTGTCCGAGGTATCATTGGCAAATACGTTTTCCCATACGGTTGGTTCCCTTTTCATTTTGCTGATGTTTTCTTTAGCCATGCAGAAGCTTTTTAATTTGATGTAGTCCCATTTGTTTATTCTTTCCTTTATGTCCCTTGCCCTAGGGGACATATTAGTGAAAATATTGCTGCGTGGAATATCTGACATTTTCCTGCTTATGTTCTCCTCTAGGACTTTTATGGTGTCACAGTTTCTAGTTAAGTCTTTTATCCATCTTCATTTTATGTTGGTGTATGGTGTAGGTTGCTAGTCTAGTTTCATTTTTATTTTTTTGCATGTACCTGTCTAGCTCTCCTATCACCATTTGTTGAAGAGGCTATTTTTACTCAATTTTATGCCTCTTCTCCCTTTGTCAAATATTAATTGACCATAGAGATTTGGGTTTATTTCTGAGCTCTCTATTCTGTTCCATTGATCTATGTGTCTCTTCTTATGCCAGTACCAGACTGTTTTGATTACAGTGGCCTTGTAATACAGTTTGATGTCAGATATTGTGATCCTTCCTACTTTGTTCTTCTTTCTCAAAATTGCTGAGGCTATTCAGGGTCGTTTATGGTTCCATACAAATTTTTTGAAATGTTTGTTCTATGTCTGTGAAATATGTCATTGATATTTTAATAGGGATTGCATTGAATCTATAAATTGCTTTGGGTGGTATGGACATTTTGCAGTTTTTGGAAAGATTTTAAAGGTATTCTAGTTCTGATTGGATAGCCCAACTAGATGAAATATAAAATCACTTTCTGTTCAAAAACTCTACAACATGCTGTCATCAGACAGCCAATCTTATATTCAACACATGTGATTAATTAAATAATTTGGAAACTATTACATTTCTAAAGAGACCATAAGCTGAATTTTAATCAGTTAGTTCAAATTTGTCCTCTGTTACCATCCTTTTTGAGAACTACTAAAAGTAACAGACAGTTGTTTGAGTTTTTTTTTTTTTTTTTTCTGAAAGCTTTGGGTTTAATCTGCTCCCTTCTTGGGCCTCTTTACAGTCTCACATTGGACGTGCCAATGAATGAGATCAAAGAGACAGCAAGAGCAGATGAAAACATCTACATAAATTATACACAAGATCAGGGACTGAAACGCAATGGTGACATGATTTGGGAGTTTAAGGAAGTATTGCGAGGCCACACAATGTATTCAAGGCCATTCTAACAAGGCCATGCCATGCTTATGGATCTTGGAATTGAACTTCGCCATCCTCTCAGTCCCACCCAGCACACTGCCGCCCTCCCCTTATGTTGACTCAGCTCCTTATTTTTCTCCCTCACGACTTACTCCAAGTGCAGGCTGGATTCTCATGCCACATGAGAACTCCTCAAAGGGACATTGGTTAATTGCTTCAAAGAAAAAAGAAAAACTGTTGAAAGAGAGGGGTAGTTAGGAAATACTCTTGTCTTTGGACAAATTCAAGAAATTTTTGAGAGTGAGAAGGACTAAGATATTTCTCTGTATTCACAGAGATAAATATTAATAGAAGTTACTAAATGGCATTTTAATGGAAAGGGCTAGCCAGACGTGAAATATGCCCCCGAATAAGTAGTGAGGTTTCATTGTTTATTGTGTATTGTAAACTTATTGGAAATGGACTAGATGTTGTGTAACTGAGTGGGGGGTAGTAAGTTAATTCAATGCATTAGATTTTATACTTACATAACACAGAAGGAAATAGGGAGCCAACGACTGTTACCTGCCATTATCCCAGGCTAGGACTGAACAACAACAGTGTGACCTGCTTAAAAGAATTGTTCAGAACTGAAATAATCCATTTGAAAAGAACTTTCAAAAGTGAGCACATTTCCCCAAGACAAATTTTCTAGTCTGCTTGGCTGCCCCTTCTGGGCTTGGTAAACGAAACTCACTTGGGGGAAGTATGTTTAGCAACTGGGGCTGTTCCCAGGTTACGCGACATGGAGCAAAACTCCAGAGTTATTATTAGATCTAAATGGAGGCTTTTGTCAAAAGGCCTCTTGAACTGTTAGGAAATCAGAGTGCAAATTGATAATGACACGCACCACATCCCTGCCCTGGCAGCTCCCCGAAGGCTGCTGAGACGCCCCAGAAAGGGCTCGAAATGACCTCCTGCCAACAGCATGTTGCTCAACACTTGACCGTCTCCTAAGCCAGCTTGACGACTGCATTCTCCTCTCCCTTGTAAGAGGAAAATGAGATGGATTGAAGAGGATGTTTGAACCGAGACTATTAATTTCCTTGCAATGTGTACTCAAGTCAGATCCCTTCAGGAGAGCCTTTTGTGGTTTCATAAAATTACAGCTTTGGCTATTCGCCTGCCTTGTCCAAAAGCACGAATTTTGGCTTCTAAAGAAAATGTACTTCATGTGAAGAAAGGAAAAAAATGACTATGTGGTCATCTTGACCATATTCATTTTATATAATATTTTGGTTATGCAAAGAAACAATTACAGCATTAACTACTTGTTAAGAACAGAAATCATAAAATGCTGTCTTTGCAAAACTTACAAGGTTTGATTTTTATTTGCAAAAAATTAATAAAAAGGATTTTCCCATAATAGCTTTTGAATGCTTAAATATACTGTTTAAAAAAAAAACTGTCAGGTTGAAAAATTAATGTTCCTCTCTACTCTAAGATGATTACAATACTTTGTAATGTTTCAGGGTTTTGTGTAGGAAATGTGTGTGACAACTGCCCCACCTCTCGTCCTAACACCCAGTCCCGCCCCATCTGTCCATTCGGTTCCTTCAAATGTGCATTAGCGTCGTACATTTGGGAATGCTGCCCACTGAACTGCGATGTCATTTCAGATTCCTCTCACAGGCCAGATTCTTCTGTTGTCCAAGCTCTAACACAGTACCACACACGTGGCAGGAAGTCTGTCTTATTTAATGAATCCTCAAACAAAATGCCTGGAAAGGGAGAGATTCTTAGTTTCCACTACTTTGAGGGTTAGACAAACTTTTGGTTGGTTCGAGCTGATAGAACACTACACCTCATTTAGCAAATATGAAAAAAAAACAACAACTGGGTTTTTGAAATCACATCACTACTTGGGGCTGAAATTCAGATGTGGAGGGGGCACTGAGATGTTTAAAGAGCCCTCACCTGTGTCCTCTCCTCTGGTCCAGGTGTTCTGTCAGTTTGATCAGTCACTGCCCTCGCTGGGGCTTTCTCTTCCCTGCTGAGCTCAGTGTTTCTCAGTCGGGAGGGGGTGTTAGAACCACCCCTGGAGTTTTTGTAAACACCTCTGTCCAGGGTCCACCTCAGACCCGTTCAGAAGATTTGACAGCTGTGGGCCAGCTGTGTATTTCTAAAACAGTTCTCCAGGT
This sequence comes from Macrotus californicus, assembly GCA_007922815.1. Classification (NCBI taxonomy): domain Eukaryota; kingdom Metazoa; phylum Chordata; class Mammalia; order Chiroptera; family Phyllostomidae; genus Macrotus; species Macrotus californicus. The sequence goes on from VMDR010001724.1 coordinate 85,239, forward strand.
GATTCCCAACTGGAGCTGGGTTTAAAGCATAGCCCTAGCCCAGCGCTTCTCAGTCCTTCCATGGGATGCACAGGACCTGGAAGCTTGTAAAAAGGCTGATTCTGATTCTGCAGGTCTGGAGAGGAGCCTGCACATGCATCCGAAGCTTCCTCATTTCCATTTCATTTCCTTCTGGTCTCCCTGAGCTCACCACACCCCAACAATCAAGACTCCTTGTAATTGTCCAAATGGATCTTGTTTTGCTGGACTTTGTGCCTTGACCTCATGGGGTGTGTTGTTGCCTCTATCCTGAAGAGACCTCTCCTCTATTCCTCCTTCAAGATCCGGACAGTAGACCCCAGCTGGCGGGCCCAGGTGGTTGGAGTGCTGCCCCATACACCGGAAGGTTGCAGGTTAGATTACTGGTTGGTGAGCACATGGGAGGCAATCAATCAAGATTTCTCTCTCTCATCAATCTCTCTCTTTCTCTCTCTCTCTCCTTTTCTCTCTCTAAAGTCAATAAACATACCCTTGGGTGAGGATTGAAAAAAAATTCAGGCATTAAGTCATGCAAGGAAGCTGTATTTAACTCTTTCCAACCCCCACACAGTCCTAAGTTAGGTGCTAACATGCCTGTACTTCCTTACACTGAACTGAAATTACCATATATATGCATCATTCCCCATCTAGAATGTAAATTTCTGGAGTGCCAAAAATATGTCTTGCTTCTTGTTCACTGTTGATTAAGGCCCCCAGTACAAAGTATTCACTTCTACTTCTCAGTGTGGCTTCTAATGAAGATGGGGAACTCAGTGGGCCTTTCACACCGGACTGTTCTTTCTTCCATGTCTTCATGACAGAGCCGTGCAGACATAGCAGCTCAGCATGGGTTCTTTCTGCCACAGCCTGGCCCTCAGTCTCTTCTTCTGTCCTAAGGACATGTGGGGACATGGGACCTCTTAAAGGCTCAAGACCCTCAGAACAAAGCAGCTTTGGCGAGCTGTCTTCAGTGATGGTCTAAACATGTGGGAGGGGCATCCACTCACTGATTTTTGTGCTAATTTTTACATTTTACAATTTTTTACATTACATTTTTGACATTTCTCAGAGCTGACGTTGCTGCCCAAAGGCCAAGGGAGGAAAAAGGGAACAGATCGGTTTCATTCGCCTGATGGCCTCTTAATTGTTTCCCAGGCTGACTGAGAAGGTTTTACACCCTGCCCAGGCTCCATAACTTTCAGTTGTTAAAGAAAGACACATGGGCATTGCCAGAGCACCCTGAGACCTTTACACTGTGTGGTGTGACTGGGAGGTTCTGGGAAAAGTGGGAGGGACATTGACTTTGACTTCGTTTTTGTATTCTACACTGGAAATTTCCTGTGAAAGAATGAGAGACAGGGAGCCAGCATTTGCTCTCAGTTTAATTTGGATTCAAATTATGTATATGTGTTACATTCAATGAATGTCTGAGATGTCTCCTGTGTCAGACGCTTCGTTAGATATCGGGGACAATGACTTTGATGAATCATAGATTTTACCTTCAGGGAGCTCCCGATTGTAGATAGGGTAGACCCTATAGCTAGGTGTCATCCTGAAGAATAAATTGTCATGAGAACCCAGAAGATAGGTCAATTAACTCGATTGTTTTTGTTGCAAAAAAAAAGATAACAGGCATACTATGTCTAGGGAAACGTCTTTCAAAATATTTTATTCAGCCTTTTAGTTTCTATTGCTGGGTAACAAATGGCCCTGAAAGTTGGTGTTTAAAACAACAACACTAGTAGATTATAGAGATAGTCATGTCTTATACAGATGACTTGTACGGACTGACTTCAAAGTCAAAACAGATGGCTATTATACTGATAAAAGCAAGATTAAAAAATAATAAAGTATGAACTAAGGTATAGCAGATATCCATTAATAAAAGTCCTTGCGCTTAAAGAGAACATGATTGTTTCTGATTCACTTTCCTGACTCTCTGCCGACCAGCAGGTCCGCCTGGCACACAGATGGAAGTGGGAGAACCAGGTAAGGTCTATCTAGTCAAAACAGAGGAGCTTAAGGCAAAGAACAAGAGGTTGGCTGTGGCCTCATTAGCATGAGTTAAACAGCAACTTAACATACATTCAATTCAAATATTTTGAGAGGGTTTTGGAGGGGCAGTGGCAGGGTCTGGGGTCCTACAGGAATGATAGTGGACTATGGAGAACAGAACAAGGAAGGGAAATGAGCAAAGATGTCAATGTTAATGGGGAATAGGTTAGAGTGTCCTGACGTGGCCACTAGCCTTGGACAATTCCCACTGAAAAAATAATTTTGCAAAGATGAAGGGCACAAGTTAAAAAAAAAAAGAAAAAAGAAGAAAAAAAGAACAAAATGTCACAACCAGAAACACCCTCATAAAATTTCAAACAATAGAATACAGACACAGTTCTGTAAGCATCCTAGGAATGAAAATTAACAGGCATCAGATTTCTCATTAGTAAGACAAGATGCTAGGGCACAACAGAGTAATGCTTTCATGATTCTCGGGAAAAAAACATTTCAACACAGAACACTATAGTTACCTTTGGCGGAAACTTGTGGTTTCCTACTCAATAACCATGTTCTCTCTTCCTGTTTGTAGGCACATCTCCAGTTTTGTTAAGATTTTTGTTGAGCGGGAGAGAAGGCCCCTCTCCACAGCTCTGGGTGATGGTCTAAACCAATCGTGATGTAATCATTCCCCTTTGCTGTCTGTTATTCAGAGGGTAGGAATGCAATATAATTCTAACCAAGAACTGCTTCTGAAAAAGATCGTTTACCTGATAAAAAGATAGAGCTATTCAGGAGGGTCTCTTTTCTCCAGCAGCTCATCATCCTGCCTTGAACTCAGTTATTGAAGGGTATTCTGCTTGGCTCTGTCTTCCATTGTGTGATGATAAGGTAATAAGCCAACATATCCCCGATGGCCAAGTAGAAGAATAGAAAGGGCCGAGGTCATTGATAACACTGTTTAGTCTGCACCAAGCCTGGTACCACCTACTTCCAGATTTCCTGTTATTGGAGATAATTAAGGATCTTTGTTGCTGAAGCTATTGTGGGTATAATTTGCCACTGGCAACAGGATGCATCATAAATGATACATGTGCCAACTTATTTATGAGGTATAGATGTAAAGATATTTTTATTTTTTGAGATTTGGAAGTAGTCTAACTTTTATATCTCATGGACTCTTTTTGAGGGATTTACCTGAAGATTTATCCAAATGAAGGGAGAGATCAGGAAAGAAAACAGAATCCACCCTGAGGAGAATAAAGGGACCTGCCAAGGTGATAACAACACGCAGCCTGGAAGCAACATGCAGATGCGAAAAAGGAGAAAGAGTTGGAAATACAGACCAGAGAAGGAGGGAGAAAGGGTAGTTCCAGATTTTTCAAAATGATGTGACGGACTCATGGGATAGAAAGGATGATGGAGAGTTTGGAATCCAATAAACATATTATATAAGAAGAAATAAATACAGAGAGAAAAAAGACAAGTAGGAATCCTTGATATGTGCTTCTTGGGAGGGAAGATAGGGAATAACCAAGAAGACCTGGTACAAGTATGAAATGAGCCATGTGGCCTTGTGGTCAGATGCTAATAAGGGAGGTAAACTAAGGAGAGAGAAGCTGTGTAATCGTACCAAGTAGGAATATTCCCCTTCGAGAACTCCATAAGTGGACCCATCAAGGCTGAGCTATGAACAATACTTACATAGTTTTGAAAATTGAATATAAGTAGATGTAATATAATCATGTAAATGTAACTAGGTAGAATGAACCTTTAGACAAAGAGCAGACATTTTGGTTGTGGTTTTCTGTGACATATATGGAACATTGTTATTGATAACATAAAAGTATAACTAAACATAAAGCGGGAACTCACAGCCAGGCAGAAAACTGAAAGAAAATATTGAAGGCTCTGGTGTCTTTAATTCACTATCTGGTAGTAGAATTAGATATTGGCCAGCACTAAGAGAGCAGTGTTTAAATGAGCTACCTAATGTCAAAAGTAACCAATACAATAATGAAGAAGAAGAAGAAAATATCAAATATTTGGAGATGTGATAAAGGCAAAGAGTAGTGTAAATGAGCAAAATCTTTATGTTTTATATTAACATATTGCACACAATTCTCTTGCCCCCTATTTGTCTTTCAAATTCCATCTCAGATCGTGACCTGCTCTCTGAAACATTCCCAGCCACCTGTCACCCTTGCTCCTAGACTGAAATAGCTAATAACTGTGAGCTCCTCTACAGCATTTCTTCATCTGTTCATCTGTTTAATAATACTTCTAAAAAGTTTATTCTGTTCCAGGCTCTGTTATAGATGTTAAACACACAACTGTAAGAAAGCAAGACATATGTGGCAGCTCTTCTCACAGAACTGACTCTTACAGAGAAGGGAAGATTAAAGACTTGATTACAGAACTAAATAAGAAATCACAATTGCTATAGCGGCATGAAAGAGACATAGAGGAGCAGGGATACTATAGACACACAGAAGTGGACCTTGTTTGGGGAATCCAGGAAGGCTTCCATGAGGAGGTGATATATAAGCTTCTCTCTGAAGGATGGTAGGCACTAACTAGATGAGGAGTGGAGATCTGGAGAAAAGGGGAAGGTGCCAGGAGGGCATGGTGGAAGGCAGGAAGGAGTACGCCACACCGAGGAGAAGCTCTGACAAGCTCTAGGAAGGAAGGCCCCATGGTGTCAGAATGTGGAAGTGAGGGGGAGAGAGGCTCTTCCCTCGCTGAGGGAAGCAGGGGCTGCGTCTTCCAGGGTCCTGAGGCCATGCTATGGGTTTCGTCTTTCTCGTAGGAGAATGGGAAGCCTCTGAAGATTAACCTCAGTGAGATTCGATGGTGACTTGACCAGGGGTGAGCAAATTATAGCTTGCAGGGCAAGTTGAGCCTACCATCTGTTTCTTATAAAGAGTTTTATTAAAACGCAGCCACAGTCTTGGTTTGCTCATCATCTGTGTCTGCTTCACACTATCACGGTAGAGTGGGGGAGCGGCAACATGCACCGTACAGGTCACAGAGCCTGAAACACTTACTATCTGCTCTTCACAGAAAACGGTTCCCGGAAGGGCTCACTCTGCAAACAATGCAGAGAATGCGCCTGCTTCGATGTTCGCACTCCCTGACCTGAGATGGTCCACATGTTTGCTTCACGTCCCCATTATTAGGCCGCGACCTCCTGTTGGAACAAGGACCACATTCAGCTCATCTTCATTTCCCTAACTCCTGAGATGTTATTGTACGAAGAACAATTGATTGAGTCCATTCTGCTCATTTATTTCATAAACCATCTAGTCCAGTTGCTAATTCAACTGATTTGGAAATTTAGGTCAGGCAAGTTTGAGGGAACTCCCCGCCCCCCCCCTCCGCCCTCAAACATCCAGCAAGTTAATATCAATATTGGGTCTCAAATCTAGGTCTCCTGACTCTCCTTCCTATCATCTTTGTTTTTACTTTATTTCAGCTGTCCAAATTAGTCTAAAAATAAGCAATCATTTGAATATCCCCAGAACCAGGAAACTGGAGATATGTATCTACTTACAGAGTCATGGTGACTCATTTATGAAAAAGCATGCCCAGGAGCTTTGTCTGAATCTGTGTTATTATTGTCTCTATAGAGGGGAACTCTGTACGCTATCTTGGCAAGCCGTGCTCAGCAAAACACCCTAGAAAGCTTTGAAGATTCTGCGAAGAGTCCCCCACAGAGGCCAGGGACGCAGAAGGCTCCGTGTTGCTGTTCCATATGCCTGTTTGCCCTTCCTATTAGGAGGCAGGGAATATAATTAGGAGACAAGCTCCACAGATGCTGAGCTTTACAATAACCAGAAGAAGCCACCGACATGGGTACGACATGAAAGGATAATTTTGCTTATACAAAATAGCAGACTGCAAGCTCAAACCAAGAAAAACAAACAGGCAGATGGAGAGTGTGAGGGCATTGGCGCAGCTGTGAGCAGGATTTAGACGCCCAGATGCAACGCAATTTGGGGAGGAGGGTGGGAGAAGAAGAGAACCCGAAAAAAAAAAAAGGAAATTCAGAAAAGATACTGGAGAATAGTGAGTTCCTCATTTTTCTACCTGCAGGTTAAACTTTCTCAGATTCACCTTCCTGTACCGGGGTGACCGGACATCCTTTCCTGAGGGGTGGGAGAAAGAGAGAAATAGCCACCCTTCCTAACAAAGAAGGCAGCTCAGTGAGATCAACAGATGTGAGTCCAGTGGGAGAAGAAGGACATACTCACTGCCCGGAAGTGGGTGAACAGTCCTGTTTGGTTGTATTATTAGCAACATTATTTAGATGGCAGCACAGGTGCCTGGCCGTCTTTCCAGAGAGATCCATAGGCATGGGAGGGGCAAGGAAAGAGACAACCATCAGACAGACACGTGTTGTTTCTACTGGAACGGAAGTGATGAATATCATCTCCGTTAACTCCCCCCACCCAGCAGCAACTTCAGCAAAAAACCCCAAACCCAGGAAAACTCAGCGATGTCCTGTTTGGCCTGTCTTTAGGGATTAGGAAACTGAAAGGATTAGGAAGCCAGAGGAGGCAGGATTTAAATTCAGGCCTTTAGAATGTCCCCAAACCCTAGAACGCCTCCTCCCACCACTTAAATACAAACACAAATCGAAGTCATCTGAAGAAACACTTGTGTTATGTGACACCGAAAAAGAGCCCAGTGGGTTCTGTGGGCAAATGACGACTCGGAAGAGAGCATCCCGTTGGCAGAGGACACCCAGTGACCGAGGGCTCTACTCCAGGGCGCCACCATTGCCCTGTGTTTTCCAAAGAGAGTGTTTGTTCTCTCCAAATACTCATCGTTCTTTTTTTTTTTGCTACGGCTGTTCATGCTTTTTACTTCCAGTTTACTGTGAGCCCCGAGAGAGAGAACAGTATTGGACGTTATTCATTCTTAAATCCCCCGGACCTGGAGAAAGCCTCGCCTTACTTTGCTGCCTCTCCCGGCTCCAGGAGGCTGCAGGGCTGCAGTGGGTGAGTTCGCACGGGGGTGGGAGCAGAGCTGGGCTGCACAGAGCAGGTATCCCTGAATGGCGTTAAAGGCACGGTCCTGCTCCAGCCAGCCAGCTCCCAAGGAGTTCCCATCACAGTCACAACTGACACGTCCTTCCTCTGGATTCCCAGGCGCTCTATTTGATACACCCTGGCCCCCAACCCTCCCTCACCACATTCTCATGACAGTCCTGCATGCCAGGCTGACATCGACTCCAGAGCTATTCGTGTCCACGGCTGGTTTTCCTCCTAGCTTCCTGGCAGTGGCCTGATCAAGTGAAGCGATCACCTATGTCAGACAAAATAATGTGCTTCTTCCCTAAATAAGATTGCCTGATTTATAAAATGTAGACCTCTTTCACAAGAGCTCTTTCACATGAAATTGATGCTAAGTAATATCATTTTCTTTATTATCTATTTCTTTGTTCCCTCCCCATGCTCATGGACCAGCACAGTGCTGGGCTCCTTGAATGGGGTTGGGGTTGGGGGGAGGTGACTCGTTCCCAATGGCCACAGGGCCTCTCTGCCTGTTGCCACAGGAAACGAGGCAGGGTTCCCATATCCTGGAGGACATATCTCTTCGTGGGAAGAGAAAAAAAAAAACAACCATCACTCCGCATTCCAGCTCCCGGGCTGTTCCTACCAGCTATTTTGGGGATGGGGGATGCCAGTCTCCCAGCCTTCCCCCAGAGTGAGGATGCCAATGTCAGTGTCAGCCATTAGGAAACATCATTAAAGCAGATGAGAAACGGGCTGTGGACATTTTTATGAGCCCAGAATACTCTGCTGGGAGATTTTATGGAGACCACAGGAAGCCAGAGAGACAATGACATTCATACCCTTTTTTAAGAGTCTGGTAAGGAGCAATTTTTGTGCTCAACAGAGCGTGTTTTTGAAAGGGAAAGTTACTGTTGGGGGCCACGTCAAAGGAAGCCTTATTCACAGAGTTGGTGGATGTGTTGGGGACAGAATGCTCTGGGCCAAGGAGCTGTGGGCTCAAGTCCCACATCCTTCCAGAATTGCAAAGGAAACCCTTCCTTTTGATCCCAGGATACTCTGGGAACCCGTCTGCGGGGAATGCCGTTCTGCCTCAATTTCCATGGCTGCGGCAGTGCATCTGCACTCCCTGCACATTTATTTTCTTCGGTTTTTTCACACAACAAAATGAAACTCGGAAAGGTTGAAGAACTAGCACAGACATACAAAATGGCAAAAGCAGCATTTGATGCTGAGTTTTCCTCTTTACTGCATTGCCTCTCCACCCAGGCCCAGAGATGCCGATTAAAGGCAGGGATAGGACAAAGGCTGTGCGTGTCCAATTGTCCCCAAACGGAGACAATATATTTAGACCTACTCGCTCAGCAGAGAGATTCTCCTCAGAAGAGCAGGGGTTGTGTTTTTAAGGCATCGATCCACACAGTGAGAATGGCAGGGGGGTGTGCAAATTCCTGGCAGGCTGCTTTCTGCCTTCACGTATTGCACTTGTGTCTTGTCCCGGGAGTGTTAGGAGAGGGAAGAGGCAGATTATCCAGAATATTCCTGAAATGCAGAGCTTTTCTGTTTATATTGCCATCCTGTGGTCATCCCATGTTACTGCAGTCCACATTGACTTGAACCCAACATTCAGTTTTAACAATATTTATTTCACTTTTCCGTGCAATGAACTAGAAGTTACTAAGCACCTGATAGATGCCAGGCACTGGGCCAGGCACTTTTCTCTTATGATGTACTTACAGGAGAACTGCAGGAAAGACAAAAAAGCGGCTATGATAGCAACTCAGTTCTGATAAGGATAAGAGCTGCAATTCAGCGGGCACCTGCCGTGCTGTGTGCCAGGTGGTCAGTAATAATGGCACATGTGCTATACACTGACTGTCTCCTCGAATCTCCCCAATGACCCCAGCTCGTGACTATTCTCATTTACATTTCAGATTTGAGGATATTAAAGCTAGGAGAGGTTCTTTCAATTACCCTAGTTTAAAAAGCTCGTGAGTGGTAAAGTCAGTTTTTGAACGCCGATTTTTCACATGCAAAGCCAGAACTACACTGTTGCGTGAACAAACCTCAGGGAGACGTTGGTTCCAATGGGGAGGCGGCACTGGAGGAGACTTAAAGAAGAGCCAAGTTTATTCCGTGCAATTTAGCCCATGAAAAAAATAATGGGTTATCAAACTTCCCAGTGTCTAGTGGTTAAACTCTCTACCATTTAGCTTAATTCTGAAACCCCCAAAAACCCCAATGTGAACATCATTGTGTATATACTTTGGCTGATACTCCTGTGCAAACTCGTAAATACATGTCTGTATAAACCGAAAAGGGAATCATATTGTAATCTGCTTATTTTATCTAATTTATTAGAAATCTATTGCTATATTCTAAATTACCCACACTTAGTGGCTTATCACAACAGCCACGGGCCTCATGGCTCTATAGGTCCACCGTGCAGGCAGCTCAGCAGGTTCTCTGCTTCCTGCCTCACAGGGCCAAGTCCAGGTATCTGTGGTGCTGGGCCCTTCGCTGGAGGCTGGGGAGGATCTGCTTCCAAGTTCATTCAGATGGTTAGCACAATTGTAATGGTGGGATTGAGCATTTTGTTTTCATGCTGGGTGCTGGCCAGGGACCACTGTCAGCGCCCAGAGGCTGCTCTCACGTCCTTGACTGTGGCCTCCCCAGCTCAGCAATGGGGCACCTGCTTTACATCGAATCTCTCTCTGGCCTCTATCTCCCTCACTCCCTCCTCTGCTACTGTCTGAGACATCCCTCTGTTTCTACAGGGCTCTTGGCTTTAAGTTAAGCCCACCTGGATGACCTGCCTTATCTTAAATTCAGCTGTTTAAGAACCTTAATTATGCCGGAAAATCTCTTTTGTGAAAAAATGTAGCCTATCATGGGAGTACCGCTGGGGTTTATGCCTGTGCTTTTTCATTATTTATTGCTGTGTAATCCAACAACTGTACGATAATTTAAATAAGTGATTCTAATTATTGTATGATTTAGATTATTTTCCATTTTTGAATTTATAAAGACTACTGCAATGGATATTCTTTTGTATTATTATCAGAAAAGTGCTTGGAAATGAAATGTATGTACCAAAGTGTATGATTTTGATGTATAATATCAAATTGCTTACTAGAAAGTCTGTACTAATCTACATTCCTACCAGCATTGTTATTTTTCATCTTTCAAATCTTTCTAGTGAGATTGACGTTTATGTATACATACATATATAAGACATGTTTTTGAAACGTGTGTACTCATTGTATGTTTGTAACTTATTCCGATTCACATCTTGTGCCTACTTTTTCACTAAGATTCTTTCTCATTTTTATACCATTTTATTAGAGTCCTATAAATATTAAGGTATTAACTCTGCTGTCATGTTATGAAATTTTTTGATTGAAATTATTATTATTTTTTAGTATTTTATTATTTTTTGGTTTATTTTTTCATATTTTTTATTGTTCAAGTACAGTTGTCTTCCTTTTCTCCCCACTACTCCCCCCCTACTCCTGTTATGCCCATTCCCCACCCTTGATCTTACCCCCTCTTTCATTTTGTCCATGTGTCCTTTATACATGTTCCTGAAAAATCCCTCCCCCTTTTCCTCCCATTATCCCCTCCCACTTTCCCTCTGGTTACTGTGAGTTTATTCTTCATTTCAGTGTCTCTGGTTATATTTTACTTGCTTGTTTGTTTTGTTGATTAGGTTCCACTTATAGGTGAGATCATATGGTATTTGTCTTTCACCACCTGGCTTATTTCACTTAGCATAATGCTCTCCAGATCCATTCATGCTGTCAAAAAGGGAAGCCAGCATCATCCTAATCCCAAAAGGAGATAAAGACACAACAAAGAAAGAAAACTACAGACCAATATTGCTGAAAAACATAGATGCTAAAACCTTCAACAAAATAGCAAATCACATCCAGCAATACATTAAAAAGTCACACATCATGATCAAGTGGGATTCATCCCAGGGATGCAAGCATGGTACAATATTTGCAAATCACTAAATATAATACATCACATAAACAAAAGGAAAGATAAAAACCACATGATCATATCAGTAGATGCAGAAAAAGCATTTGATAAGGTACAGCACTCAGTTATGATAAAAATACTCAGCAAAGTGGGAAGAGAGGGAACACTCTTCAATATAATAAAGGCCATATATGAAAGACCTATAGCCAGCATCATAGTCAATGGGCAAAAACTAAAAGCTTTCCCACTAAGATCAACAACAAGACAAGGATGATCCATTTTCACCACTTCTATTCAACATAGTATTGGAAGTTCCAGCCACAGCAATCAGACAAGAAAAAGAAATAAAAGGCATCCAAAGTGGAAAAGAGGAAGCAAAACTGTCATTGTTGGCAGATGACATGACAGTGTACAGAGAAAATCCTATAGACTCCACCAAAACACTACTCCACCTAATAAATGAATTTGGCAAAACAGTGGGATACAAAGTCAATATTCAGAAATCAAAGGCATTTGTGTACAACAACAATGAAATGTCAGAATGAGAAATCAGGGGAAAAATCCCATTTGGTATAGTAACAAGAAAAATAAAGTACCTAGGAATAAACCTAACCAAGGAGGTAAAAGACCTGTACTCAGAAAACTACACAACACTGAGGAAAGCAATTAAGGAAGACACAAACAAATGGAAGCATGTACCGTGCTCACAGATTGGAAGAATTAACATCATCAAAATGTCCATACTACCCAAAGCAATTTATAGATTCAGTGCAATGCCTATTACAGTACCAATTACAATATTTCACAGATACATAACAAACATTTCAAAAATGTCTATGGAACCATAACCACAAATAGCTGAAATTATTTTTAAAATCCAACTTATTCATGTTTTTCTTTATGACCGTGCTTTTGGAATAATAACTAGTAAAGCCTTTCTCAACTTCCTATACAAGTACGCTAATATATATTTTTGAATTTATTTTTATTATGGAAATATTTAATTTGGGCCTGAATTGGGGACATGATATTATTTTTCATAAGCATAACCAGTTGTTTCATCATTATTTCATGAATAAACCAAACATTTCAACATTTTAAAAATGTTTACAAATGCTTTGTTCTTTTCTGGACTTTGTACATAGTTTGTATGCTCTGGCCTTTCAGGGGGACCCCACACTACCTTGACCTTTGGGGCTTTATGCCATTTCAATATCCAAGAAGCTGTCCCTATCATCACTCTTTCTGTTAGAAATAGAAAGGTCTGGCTGACCTCAGAATGTACCCTTTCATATGGGCCATAAACACAACTTCTAATTCAAACCCAGAGGCTCAGTGTTCACGATGAACATGGGAACAGCCTGGGAAGGTGTGTCAGCTTTAGGAGCAGGACGCTGAATGTCACACAGGCCCGCATTCCTCTGCAGCCCTCCTCCAGCCCCAGTAACAGATGCCAAGACTATGTAACTCCTCTCTCTCTCTCTCTCTGGCTGTTGATTCCTAATCTACTGTCTCCAATCAGTTACTTATACGAGCATTTATTAAGTACCTTGGTGGCCGTCTTCCAGGCTCCAACTGGCTTCATCTTGATTGTTGGTCTGTCGTCTGCCTAGCATCCTCCTAACTAGCTTGGCTGTCTTCAGGCTTGTCCAGTCCACTCTGCAAGGGGCCACCACAAGAATGGTCTAGAAGGCTGACCTGGTCATGTCCCTGGCCCAGGGCCCATCCTTGCCTGTAATGTAAAGTAGAAGGTCCTTAGTTTAAAGATTGTGCTTGTTGGTCCTTAGCTATTTTTTCTAACTTCATCTCTTTACAGACTCCATCTTGCACTTTCATGCTACCTGCTCCTCCCTCCTTCCTGAAGTAGGCTATTTATACCTGACCTTCAGGGCTTTCTGGATGCAGCTGCCTTTGCTGATAGACTCTTCCCATTGCTCCAGCGCCCCAGGCTGATGAGCTAACACCTGCTTCTCCTTTAGCACTGAGCTCCAACTTCACCTTCTTCAAGAATTGTTCTTTGAGATTCCCCAGGTCCTGTTCTCTCATATGCCACCCCACGACACCCCTCCCCACTTTCCTCACATACATGAGGAGCAGGAGAGTGATTTATAAATGTTCCTGTTGTTATCATCACCTCTCCACTGAATATTATCATTTTCTATTTTGGTGCTTGTTTTTGATAAATATGAATTGCATAAAGGCTCAGGACACATCTTTTTGACATACAAATTTATAGCCTTTGCCAGGCTATAATTATGGAATTATGGAATAACATAATAAATATATATATATATATTCCTTAACAGCTGTGTAAGTGTCTTCAACACCCCTGCCAAACTCTGCCGTCTTTGTTCGCTCCTTCTTTCAGTATCATCTCTTCTGATCTCAGACCCTTTGTTTCGATCCTGGCCCTTAAGAGCAATCTTCTCTCTCTGTACAGTGTAAACTCACCGATTGTTTGTTTTGGGAATTTTGCCTTACCAGTTAAGCACAGATACCATGGATTTTGCCAAGCCTTTCTCTCCTATGGCTAATTTTGGAATTTCAAAACTACAAAGAGCAGGGTGTGTCTTCCTTTCAAGCTAAAAGGGTCTTTATTACCAAGTTCACATGTGTTAACACTTCCTGGGGCCCAATGGCAGCAGTTCCTGGGAGACAAGAAGGTGCTTTTATGCAGAGGCTCTGCCTGGCTCTGCAGACCTCTCTGAAATTGACTTCACGTGGTATCCAGGCCACTCTGGGTTGCTATGGAAACCAATATGTCAGATCAGCAAAAACTAAGGTAAAGAGTTGGAAGGAGTCATGGATGCTGCCACCTCTTCTGTAGTTCCCCTGCTCTCCCTGTGTGCAGCCGTGTGTGTGTGTGTGTGTGTGTGTGTGTGTGTGTGAGATCCTGAATGAAAGCTTGACATCCAAACCCATGTGGCCCCTTTTTACCTTCTCCCCTTCTCGGAGCTGGGAGTCCCCAGCCGGTATTTGTGATTGGGTTTGGGCTTCTTCTGACAGGTAGCCCGGGCTGTGGGGCCAACAAGAGAGCTTAACCTTTCTCACCACCATCGAAATGGACCCGGGAGAAGAAACAGTTATGTAAGGAGAAAGAGCCCTCCATCGGTCCTGAGGACGAAGCCACATTCCACAGAAAGGAAAAGAAAAGAAAAGAAAAAGAAAAGAAAAGAAAAGAAAAGAAAAGAAAAGAAAAGAAAAAAGAAAAGAAAAAAGAAGAGAAAAAAGAAAAACCTGCGGTTGCTATTTTGCTAATGTCTCTGCTGTTAATGAAGGGCTCCAGTCCAGCGCCAGGGAAACATTTCATTCAGAGCTCCAGAAGACTCTTGGAAAAGTCCCCATCTCAGCTCAGTCAGGAACCCACCCAGGCAGCACAGAGGGAAACGTTTCCAGCTGGGAAGTCCAGCTGGACGCGGCAGTGGCCTTGAGCTCTGGTTTGGAATAAGGTGTGCTAATGGGAACAGCCCAGCGCTGGCCTCCACTCACAAAGGCTGCCATTCCCTGGGATGGGGAGGTAGGCAGAGTGCTGGGCTCCTGAATGTCCTCGGAGGCTCATATACACGCTAGAGTTGGAGAGAGCTGTGGCTGCTTCCGGTTACTCCTGCTTGGGGCAGTGTGTTGATGGGCGAAGTCTGGTGTACAAACCTCTTGGGGAAGAAATAAATAGTTCCGAGCACTGATTGTGTTCCAGGTACTTTCCTAGATGTTTCAAATGGGTTATCTTAAACTCATTTAATTTCACATCAAGCCTGCCTGCCACGTATTATCCAAGTTTTACAAATGCAAGAACTGAGAATTGAAGCAGTTAAGCATAATGTCCAAGATCACGTAGCTAGTCAGAGGCCGGTATGAGATTTGGCTGTAAGGCTTCAGAGCATCAAACCCTATTTTTCTTTCTATTAGTCTCCCAATGGAAACACACTATTGGGTATAAGGACACAGAAAGTTGTAAAAGTGCCCCACGGTCGCATACTGTTGCTCTTGCCTAGCTCTGCCTCACACATCAGAGGGCCGTGTCATAGAAAGGGCTAAGAACTCAGTGGGTTTTTGCAGGCCTTGGTGAAGAATATCTAAAAACCTTGTGTTTCCTTGTGTCAGGCAAATGCAATGTGCCAACTAGTACAGCTTACATCGAAGTTCTAATTTCTGTGGAATTTTTTTTGGTGCTGTTTGTACGTTTTTATGCAGATTGTGTGAATTCCAAATCTAGGCTGGCCTGCATGCCTGGATTCTCAGGAAATAGATTTTTATTTCCCTCTCCACCCACAGCTGAGGGCAGACAAACAGTCTGTCTCTGCAGGGTGGACATTCTTCTAGCTCATTGCTTTCCTGTGGGCCTTCTTCACTGGTGCCAGTGTGATGCGTGGTCCTCCAGTCTAACTCCCCTTCCTGAGAGGGGCCCCTAGTGGGTGTCTCTGGTCTCCAGAGCCTTCGTAGACACACACACAAGCTTTGTTACTGGTCTTCCAGACTTCCCTTATTTTCTCGGTTGGTTACCTTTGCGTTCATAAGAGTGTTAAGTTTTTCATCTCATGTCTTGAGGTATTTTGTAGCAGAAGGGTGTCAGGCTATCTGTCTTTCATTTTATAAATATTTATTATTGATTGAGTGCTCACCTTAAAGAGGACACTTCCAGCGGCACTCACGGGGGCCAAGATCCCTGCTCTGCAGAAGCCTTCACGTTCCAATCATGGCAATAACTGATGCAATTCTGAGGTACTGGGAATCTTTCTAAGCATCGTTTATACATTCACAGGCATATTTCCATAAGGACCAGTGATAACAACATTATGATCATTACCATTACACAGAAAGGAAAATACAGGACGGGAGGCAAATAGATGTAAATGAATGAACACAGGCATGAGTGAAAATCAAGTAGAAATTCAAGAGATTCAAATTCAAGATGCTCTGAAATTGAAACTACCACGACTACAAGAAGCCAGCGGCATGCGGTTCTCATAAAGTTAGCATGATATTCTTCATCTGAGAAAGGTCGTTTGACCTTTCTTTTTCTCTGAGGACCTTTTTGTTGATAAAACTCTATCTGGAAGCTTCTCTCAGGAACAGTGCCACAGAGGGACTGAGAAACCGTAGGGATAAACTGAGACCTGGGGCCAGTCCTGAGTCATACCTCACCATCAAAACTTTTACCAACACCAGTGAAGGCTTCTTAGATGTACGAGTACTCATGGTGTTATGGATTGATAATATATCAAATTATAAAATATTCATTAAACATTTCCTTCCTAGGGCTGGAAATTCTAAGCCATTGCTTCCTTAACTAGGATTCTCTGTTGGTTGGCAAATAAGATTCCTTTTACTGTGGATTCACTAAATGCATACTATACAGATATACATATGCACATATGTACACACAGAGATGAATATATAGGTATGCCAGAAAGTATACCGCATGAAACATTGAATGCAAGCACTTTTTGATATTCCTTTTCCCCCAAATCCTTTCACACAGGGCATGCTCTTGCTATTGACTGAACACTCAGAACGCAAGCAAACTGACATTAAATAGTGCATGGTGGTAATACCAGATTGTTTTTGTTGTGATTCCATTATTGTTTTTGCGGTCATGCAAGTCAGACATTCCTACAAAGCCCTGCCGCAGTCCCATTGGATATAGTACTAAGGGGGGCTTTTCCAGGTAAGTGAGCCATTTAAAAAAAAAAAAAAGAAGAAAAAGCAACAGAAATTGCAAAATTTTAAAGAAAAATATTGTTACCACATCCACTTGTCCTTTGGTTACTGGTTGTCTGTAAGTCTCTAATGAAAGCCCAAACCAGCAAATTCAGGGAGAAAGCAAACATTCAGAAGGCTGTGTGAGGTGGGAAAGCAGCTTACATAACAACACAGAAAGCAAGTACAAAGTGTCAGAGGTCATAAGCTCTCGTATCTGCTGATACTGCAGAAATATTCTTCCACTTGTGAGAGGTGGGTGGCTGAAGATGTGAATTTTGGCAGAAAATGTCTGAGGGGCTCGGCTGCAGAAACGATCTTCAGGATTATTCGGGGCCTCCTCTCTCTCAGAGCCCCTCCCACCTCTACCGAGACTCTACCCGAAGTCACTGTTGTTGCCGGTGAGGGCAGAACCCTCTACGTCCAAAGTAGAATTTCTGTCACGGGCCATGTCTACAGGGCTTGGTCACCTGCTCCTTTCTTTCCTCTCTGAGTGACTCAGCGAGAAAGCTGAGTAGTTGTTTCTTACATGGCCTAAAGCATATACCTGTATAATTACTTAAAACTCTCCCCCAGTACCAGTGAGACTGGTTTCTCTTGCTTCTTGGAGAAATTTCCCCCGAGAGTCCTGCACCACCAAAGCCTTTCCTCTGCTTTGAAGGGTGCACTTGTTCACTAGACTCATGAGGGTAGAGACCACACCTTTTATTTTAACTATTGTTTTTCCAGAATCTATCATAATTTCACACTATGCCTGCATCATACAGAACTGAGCATGTCTGTGTATTCTACACCGTGTGATACCAATTTGCTAATTTCCATACATATTTGTAGAGCTATAAGATTAAATTTAACCACGATTATTTTAAGATTATGAGTTGTACACGGGTGGTTATAATTTGTAATTTTCTAAGTGTTAGTTTCAATAGTGTAGAGCTAATATTTTTACCTTTAGAGAAGGTGGCTTGTCGCGTCACCTGCAAATTTGCCGATTTGCATCCTGTCCTAGAAGATTTGTTTGTTTCAGATCTTACTGTGCTGGCTGGGGACAGAGCAGTCTTCTAAATCTATTTCCTGATTGCAATTAAGATGCCTGTGGTGATTCATGGTTATATAGAGATCAGTGTTATTTAAGATATGTATTCCACAGTGTTGGTTACAGTTCCTGAAATCATTTTTGCTGCTCTGTTTCTTATAAGGATTGTAACTTGGTATTGCAGTTGAGTCAGCTCCTATAAAATATTAAAGATGAGTTTTATATTTTTATTTTGTGCACTATATGGGCACAACACAGAAACAGAAAACACAGTTACACGAAGGTTAAAAATATAGAAGAAAATAAATGAGAACTTATAACCTCAACACACACAGATATAATGGATAATTTACACTTTCCCCCCAAGTACAATCACTCCGTATGTATGTCTGCAGTTCCGCAAACCAATATTTCACAAAACATTTGTAAAAAAAACTTCATATCCATGAATTTTCATCTATATTGTCATTTGTAAAGGCTCTTTCCTTGCATGGTTTTATCATGAAATCAGCACATTTCACACAGCAATATATTGAGATTTTGTGGGTGTAGGCAGAGGATGAGGAGGGTGAGTTGGCCCCTCATACAGCAGAGGAATAGATGGGGGTGGTTTCCTGGCCATCATCCTGTCAAGCTAGGGTTCATGGGGACAGTACGGGGTCAGTGGCACAGGTGCTCTGCCTTGTTTCCTTCCTGACCAATCTGTCTGGCCTTGGCCAGCTAGTTCAGGCGGGTGTGACCTGGGCTTTTTGGATCTGAGGTTTGGGGATCTTCTATGTCATGATGGCAGCAGCAACTATTTATCAAACACCAGCCAGATATTTTGGCTCTTGCTAGATCCTTATCCTCCCTTCTGCAGAAGTGCCTGCATGAGAATAAAGGAAAAAGTCTAACTTGTAATCCAATCAGTCCAAGTTTGGCTTTGATGCTTCCATTAGTACATTGAGCCCACTTCATACTCAGAGTAGGATGGAAGAGAGACAAGTTGAGGAGTAAAGTACTATAGCTTGAGGGCTTACACTCTGGGTCAGGCACAGCGTATGACATTAAGATTGCGCAGTGACCTTGTAAGTGGTGGCGTGATAACCATTTTTGTAGATTCAAAGACAGAACCTCTGAAACATTGTGCAACTTGCCAATGTTTAGACAGTTCTGTACAGTGGAGAGAGGATTTTAAGCCCAGTTTCTCAGACTCCAAATCCACACCTTGTTCCACTACCTTTTACGGTCTCGGAAAATTGTGAGAGGAAAGATGGACGTCTTCAGGGGGTGTACTCATTGTTGTCGCCATCGATGACAGTTCCTCCAGCTTAGTGGTCATGTGGTTGCAGTGTGAGGGGCATATCAATTACAGCTAAATGTGGTTTGCACAGGGGTGAAGGCTATTAACAGTCTCATCAATGAAGAGCATGGATTTAATACTACCCAGTCCAATGTGATTCAATTCAATTCAAGCTAAAATTAGTTTGTTTTGGAGCACCAGTGATGCAGTCAGCCATGTGTTGGGTCTCTGTGCTGGGACAGACAGGAAGTACAGGTCTGGACTTTACCTTTCAGAGTTGCATAGTCCAGCCAGCACAGCTAATGACCGTGGAACAGGTTACAGGCGATTCCACATTAAGCATACACTTTGCATCAGATGGTCCAGGCATTGGATGCAAGTTTTGACACTTCCTACCTGTATAACTATAAAGCATTCAATCATATATGTAAGACAAGGATGAGAAATTCTTCCAGAGATGTTTTTTGAGAATTAAAAGACATGCTACCTCAGAAGTCCACTTTGATGGCGTATAAACCATGGAACTTGGACTCTGTTGGATGGCTCAAGTACAATGGTGGTTTCATTTTCCTTCAGACAATTAACTTCATCGGTACACTTGGCCAGGGGCTGAGACACCTCGGAGAATAAAAGGAGTCAAAACCTTGATCTCCGAAGTTCGGAGGCAGAAAGTGAGTGTGCGGGACTGGAGAATTCTGTGTCAGGCCTGAATCTCCAGGAAGGAGAACCGGTATCTGTCTGAGGGTTAGAAAACACGTTTAGGTGCGGCTGTCATGGAGTGAACTGAAGGAATGGTACCACTTGGGCTGCGACCACTTGGGATGGAGGCACGTCTGACCACGACCATGTGTACTGTGAGGAGAGGGCATGTCTCTCCATCACCTTGAGGAGCCTTAGGAACAGGGAGTATTTAGGGCTTATGTACACTACCTGTCAGAAGAAAGGGGGAGCTCGGGGTTCCATAACGCCAGAGGCAGAAGGGGCAGGGAGAGAAACCCCAGAACTAGGAACTCAGGGCATGAAACACTTTAACGTACTTTGTACTTTATCATTTTTTTCCATCGGGCAGGACTCCCTCAGCAGAAACTGCAGAGTCGATGGTGCTGCTTCCAGCTGGGCAGCTGCTCAAGGGGCCGCCCTGAGCATCCTCTGGTTGCTCACTCTCTAGTCCAGAGCATCTGACAAGCAGGTGATATCCTTGTGCTGGTCGCATGGTGATCTCTCTGGGACCCACACACATACTGGGTTAAGGAACTCTGAAAAGTGGGGAAATTTTCTAGAAAATAGGCCATGACTTATAAAGAGTAACATTTTTTAAAATGCTGGGGCAGAGGACTTTATATGCACTCAGAGACTAGTGAAATCTGAAATATACTAGAGACAGCAGAAATTGCCTGGCACTGAGCGGGTGGTGATTGTGAAAATTATCGTTATTTTGGACCCAGGTGGCCTACATTCCTGGAGGGGCCTTCCTTGGGCAGCACAAACAATATGAAGCAGAGCTAATCTGTCCTTTGTCACAAGACAGGCGGGTGGAGACCAGATTGTCTTCACAATTGATTAACTTTATAGAAAAACACTGCAGGACAGAATTACTAGCTCTGTATATTTATATTTGAAGGCCACATGGCACAGGTGGATGATCAGCCCGGCATGGCTCTGAAGGACCTTTCAAGGACACTGAAACTACATCACATCAGGACTCCCCATGGGCAGTCTTCTGCCCAGGTGTTGACCATGAAGTCTTCACGTCAGAGTTGCAGGGAGTGGTTCACATCATCATCTGTTTGCTTTCTGTTTTCAATGGGCTTCGAGGTAAGCACAACCCTTGTGACAGTTTGCCCTCTGTTCCTTTAACTCAGTGGTCACCTGTGCCCCAGGCTCCTACCGACAGGGAGAGAGGAATCACACATGCTGCGAGCTCTTCTCTACAGCCCAGCTGCGCGCGCTCACTCTCTCTCTCTCTCTCTCTGTCTTTCTCTCTGTCTCTCCCATCCCTCCCCTCCCTCTCCTGTTCTCTTTCCCTCTCTTTTTCTCCCAGTCTAGCTTCTCTGACCCTATTCCTGTTTGGTGGGCTGACCCTTGGTTTTTATTTTCTCATTTGGGATCTCTTCTGCCTCTGATATGATAAGATTTTTGGTCTTCTTTATGTGACAGGAAGGATTTCCTAAATTACAAGTCTTATCTCATCTCCTTGCTCTTTCCTGTCAGAAATGCTCCAGGAGGTGACAATGTGTCCCGAGGCTGATTGTGGCATCCAAGCTCTGACCTGGACTCAGAGCTCAGGCAGATGTCCTGATGTACCTGAGGGGCTGGGATTCATGGTCTCTGCCAAGGGCAATGTGAAAATAGCCCTGCGTATCTCAATCATTTACTACTTCATGGTCGGGGGCAGTAGGTTTCTCTCCTCTTCATGAAAAATAAGTCCTTTGTGGAAGGATTGGGGCCTTAGTAGTTGGAACATCCCAGCTTCCACTTGGTAGCCCCTCCTGGAAGTCTATTTAAGCAAACTCAAGTGCACACAGGATATGTGTGTGGAGGTTCACACTCACTTCTGCATCCAGGTTCCCTGTGCCCTGGGGGAAGGTACCACTGCCTTCATTCTGCAGAGGATGTGAATCCAGCGGGACTTGGTGAGAGAACTGGTGGTGGCCAGTTGTGGACTGACCATGTTGTGCCTGGTACTGTGACCTTACCAAGCCTTCCTGCTTCTGGCTGAGGATGTTACAGAATGGGGAAGTGCCCAGTGAAGTTCTGGACTCATTAAGAGGCTTTTCAATGTTTTAAATTAAAAAAGACAACCAATAAAGGTGCCATCTTAAATAATATTAGTTACCTTCTGTTTAAATGATAGAATACGCATTTTTTTTTAATACCTGCAGAATGCCAGGCTTTGGGCTAACCGGCACCTTCACAGATTTTACATTCTTGAGAGAGAAGACTGACACCAAGTAAGTACTGAAATTAATAAAGAGAGATGAGGACAGAGTGATAAGTACTTTAAGAAATGACTATGTATGATTTGATAGGGAGTCCCCTAAGAGGAGGGGGTCCTTTAAAGTAGGAGAATAGAGTAGGCATCTCTTAAAACCTGACAATCCAGTCAAAGCCTGAAGACAGTGACCCAGCTCAAGTCATGCTGACCCAGGATGCTCTGTCTTCTGCATGATCCTTACTGCAAAGAGCACAGGCGAGGGCCTAGCTCCTGGGGGTCAGCTGAGCCCCTCAGGCTGACTGCATTCCAAACACAGGTCAATGTCCTCATTCTACAGTAAGTGGCTGTGAAGTGGCTCTCCTGCCTCCCGCCCAGCAGAGGGCTGTGGAGAGGGAAGGTGGTCATGCTCATCGGAACTATTTGCACACTGAACGGGTTACAGCGATGCTACTTACTACAGGGGATGGGAAGAACGTGTTTGAGTGTGGATGTGTGTGAAGGATCAGGATGTGTTAGGGCTTTCTGCCTGTTTGTATCCATGTCCTGTACTCCTTACACTCCTCTGTCGTACTGCCATTATTTCCATTTTAGAGGTAAGGCAGCCACTCACACCAGGAAGAACTGGAAAACTGGGACATCTGACTCAGAGCTCTGTGTTAGCTCCCGTGTTTCCCACCTCCAGGTCTACAGTTCACAGACTATGTCAGCTATTGGTGACAAGTGGCTTCTGGCGTATAACCCTAGGACCAGAATAATAAGAGGATGGCAGAGGTGTGCCCTGGGGGGCAGCTGCAGAACCACAATTGCAGGCCACACACACCTGTGCCTCTCAGCATTGATAAGGAGGCATCCAGCTCAGGCAGCTGCAACTAACAGTTCTCAGGAGAATTTCTGCTGATATTTTAGTTCCTCTCCATATTTTTAAACTAGAATTTTAATGAAGAGGCTCAAACTGTGTGAGGCTGATTGGACACAGTTAACCACAGGCACACTTAGATGCGGTATAAACCACTGCACAAAGGGGCACAGGGGTGCACTCTCCTGCTTTTCTGTGTTAAGACTGGTGAGAACCCCAAGCCCTTGAGGTTGGGGTGCTAGTGATCTCTCTGTATGGTCGAGATGGCCCCCGCTCTCATTGCATGTGGTCTTGTCTGCAGAGGAGCGTGGGCTTCTGGCTGCAGCAGCTTCCCTGGGTCTTCGTTTTACTTCAGCATTTGCTTTCAGGCCATGTGTACGGGTTGTCTATGCCTTGCACTGCACTTTGCTTCCCGAGTCCAGGTTACAGCAGCAGCTCTCTCTGTCTAAAGCAAAGCCTGCATTTTCTCAGCAGGAGCAGGCATTCTGTGACCTTGAGCAGAAGGAAAGACATTTTACATCTTTCTTTGCAGGGAAGCATCGGTTTGTTCTCAGAATCTGCACATGTGGACCCCAGGATACTTCCTCTGACGTCATTAAACATCAACCGAGCAGCCGCAGCTCAAGAGTCGTTGGGGGTACTATTGTTTATCACTTCATGCTTCATGTCATCTGGGCTCCATCAGCTGCAGCTGGAACACCCCCAAACAGTGACTCCATCCTGTGGATCCCTGGCCACCTTTAGGCCAGATGTCACTGCATTATCTCTGTCTTATGTGGTACCGAGGCAAACCAGGCTGCTGTGAGCTGTAAAACTCCAGATGACGGGTATTTGTCCTGCCCTCGTGCACGAGTCACAAATGAAAAAGAATGGTAGCAGAAGCCTGTGGCCACAACCCTGGATTTCTGCAGGGTGATTGTAGCCTCAGGGGTGGAGGCAGGACCTGGCCCAGACAGACCAGGGCCAAGGGCACAGGGGAGCCCTCAGAAAGCCTGGGAAATATCTGAATTGCAAAAGGCGTTTCTTCCTTTCTATTTATTACTTCATACTCAATAGACCAACTTAGGAGGAGAAATGACTGATTTGCCCTCTCCCCGCGCTAGCAAAAGCCAGAGAGTCGGTCAGCCCCCAGTCCTGACATTGCCTGGCACCCTCCCAATGGCTGGGCAGGTTCCTCACTAAGGTTGACGTTCCTGTTTTCCTATGCATGCAATGTTCAGCTCCCATCAGCTGGACACGTGCCGAGCCACCCTAGGGAAACCACCGCTTTGTGTAAAGTCACTGTCCTCTCTCAGCTAACTCCTGCTCACGGCCGACAGGGCTGTGGTTCATTTGCAGCAAATACATACCAGTCCTTGCATACAGATGAAGGGCTGGATTGACTCTCATACTGTCCTTTTCATCAAGTGTAAATACTACGGCCGGCTAATTAGAACATTCTCCTTCCAGACCCAGCACACTCTCATGTCACCAGCAAAGGCAAACATAGGAAAGACTTTTAATGACTTTATTCTTTGAATTTCTAGCCACAGAGAGGAAATGGAAAATAAATATATCATGCTCATGGCTTCAGAATATGGTTTGCTTGTCTAGAACTGCATTTAATTTGATTGTTAGCTGTATCTCTATATCACTCTGAGTCAGCAACCGCATTTCCAAAGTGATATATGCTCTAATTTTTTTTCCATTTCCACAATTCAGCTCTTCCTTTCTCTTCCTTTATCTTGATTAGAAAGGTGGCATGAACCAGAGGGAAAAACATCAACTGAGGAATTATCAGAGGTTGCTTCCAATCTCAGCTCCCCATTAAGGAGAGATATATACGTTCATTTATGTTTTGTGATGGTTGTCAAATGAGATAAAATTTAAAGAGACAATTGCAAGTCTTTGGGCTCTTTAAAAATAGGAAGTATTTTTAGTTCAGTTTCCCTCTTCTCCCAAGGCCCCTCCCACTGGAGATATACCATCTAAAGACATATCTCATTTTGCTTTGACATGCCCATCCTTTTGACAGTTTAAAAAATACAGTCTTGCACCATTTCTGCTTACTTCTTAATTCCTTAATCCCCAGATGAGTCTGCTAATCAGTCTTCCAGCTTTTAGTCACACCTGGCCTTTGTAGATTATAAATGGCCGCCAGACTAGTCTTCCTAGGACAGCACTCTGTCCTTGTCATCTCCTGCTCCACTTGACTCTGGCTCTATTGCCCACAGAGAGGAGTGTAAGGTTGTCCCTTATTCCGCTTTTACTTCCTGATTTTATAAACAGGTGCACATTGATCTCTGGGATCTGCGCATGCCCTGGGAAGGTGCCGTGGGAACTTGGATAGTAAGGGCCACTCTGAAACCACAAGCCTGGTGAGGAAACAGACAAGCAAGTGACTTGAGTGAAATGATGACATCAATACTGTTCTAGAAGGCAGTCGTCTCTCCCCAGCTGTGTATTATCAGTTTTAAAGTTTGCATTTGACTTGACTTCTGTGCATTTGGCCTCAGGGGTGAGAATGTTGGACTCCAAGACGATGATAATATTTATTCAGTGAGTGTCTGTAGCACGCTATTTGAGTACTGGATTTCTTGAAATCGTGTGGATGCTCATGAGCAGGTGCTTTACCTCGTTTATCTCTGAATCCTCAGATAGCAAGGGACATGCTCTGCTCTTCCCAGGAGATGGATGAGTGATGAGTGGAAAGAAGACTAGCTTTAGGGACAGACATTGAATCAATCTCAGCTTTGTCAAGTACCAATTGGGCGGGGGTGGGGGGCAGGAGATGAGACTTTGTGTCCTTGAGACTCAGTTTCCT
Organism: Macrotus californicus; assembly: GCA_007922815.1. Lineage (NCBI taxonomy): Eukaryota > Metazoa > Chordata > Mammalia > Chiroptera > Phyllostomidae > Macrotus > Macrotus californicus. Next base: position 110,863 of record VMDR010001724.1, read on the forward strand.
CAGGTGTAAAGTGAAGCTGAATAAAACATACCATCAAGAATTGTGGTATTAATTAAAGTAATGTTAACTTGGTACATGATTCGGGGTTTAGCACACAGTAGGTGTTCCAGACTTTTCGGTGCCCTACTCCTCCTCCCTCTCTTATGAAAATCCACTGAAGTGGCACAGACAGGGCTTTTCTCGCAGTGCCCAGTGCCCAACAAGGAAAATCTTGGTTCCCTGTTTTCCCTGTCCACTGAGGATACCCAAGATGCTATGGCAGAGCTTCTCTTGGTGTGGCAGTAGAGAGGGGTGGATGATGCATGTCAATCATCCCCCAACCTAGGCGGCATTGAAGCACATTTCTTTGAGACCACTGCAGGCCTGAGTCCTCCTTACACAGGGACCCAGAATCAACAGGCGTGATAGTCAAAGTTGTCATTTAAATAGTCTGTAGGCCTCTGATCTAGCTGCAGAGAGTTGCTTAATTGAACCACATGAGTGTTGAACCTGCCTCTTGCATGAACTCAGCTTTTATTCCTTCAAATATTGAATGCAGCTCTTTCCCAAACCAGGTATATAAATCTTTGTACATTTTTTTTTTTTTTCTGATTTTACTGAAATGCTAACTTTGCCTCGGGCTTTCCCAAAGCTGGAATTCTCAAGAACTTTAAATTCCTTTCTGCATAGATAAGAGGCAATGCCTAGTTTCCCACACTATGAAACTAGGCTCTGTATTTTTGGATTTTTGACAATTTCTTTCAGGTCGCAGGGCGCTATGTATACATGGGAGGTGCCTGAGAAGATGAGAAACCAGATGCTCAGGCTGCTTGTCCCATTTCTGTGTGGCAGTGCAGTTCAACCTTCCCACACCATCTGCAAGGTAGCAAGGTGATTGGAAACTCCTTAGTGAGTGGCTTTCTTGCAATTAAAAGCATATGTATAAAGTTTGGGACCAGGAAATACATATTTTATACCTTCCATTTTTCTTTATGGTTCTTTCCCCAAAGATTGAAATGTTAAAGCTGTAAAATCTCCAGTAGGGACAGAAGGAGGTCTGTGGCTGGAAGCAGATGGACTTTCACACGGCTAGAATCCGGCTTGTCATGGAGACATTTAAGAACTGTCTCAGCCCCATTGTCACTTCTGAATGACTTAGAGAATACATTTTTTTTTCTTTTATGTCTTCATAAGCCTCCCCTAAAGTTCAAATGCTGAAGTCCTAAACCCTGGGACTTCAAAAAGGTGCTGGATTTGGATACAGGGTCTTTAAAGGGAGATCTCGGGAGAAACCACCTCGCCTGACACCTTGATCTTGGACTTGTGGCCTCCAGAACTGCGAGGGAAAAAATGTCTGTTGTTTAAGCCACCGAGTCTGTGTATTTTGTGATGTTGGCCCTAGGAAACTAATACACCTGTCGAGCAGGGTTGCTTCAAAGACATGGGAAGAAAACCTCATTTAGCCTGTTAATCCCTAAGAAACACTGTTTAGACAACAGTAAACGGTCCGTGGGGAGGATCGCAGGGCAGAGAGAATGAGACAGCACCAAGGCGATTTTGGAAGGTGGGAGGCAGATGGAAAAAATAAAGTTTTAGTCAAGCAAACAAGAAAGCAACCAGATTTGTACTGTGTCGGTCTAAGAGATTTAGGAATTCATGGCTCCAGGTGTATCTAGAAAGGAATGAAGGTGGGGCTGGCAATAGGAGTAATTGCTCCCGTATTTCAGAGACATTTAAACATTTACCGTGCTTCTTGCAGCCTGGTTACTTCTGTCCTCCCCTGCTATAGGAAAGGAAGCTTTATTCCCTCTGCAAGCACAGCAAGGAGCTTTGTGCCTGGGGGATGCTAAGACAGATACGAGAAACGTTTACAAAAAAACCTCAGAGGACTGAGTGAAGCTCTACCGGTGTTGGTACCTTCCCTTCTCTGGCCACTGGCCCCCAGAATGCAAGGACTCCAGGCTAAAGCCTCTGGGAAAATTCCAAAGGTTTTTCTGGGGAATCTGAACAGTTTCAAAAGGACTAAAGATACTAACAAGGGGATGTCCTCCCGGCTCCACCCCCATCCTCGCCAAACGGTCAAGTCAGATCATCCTTTCAATCAGATTTCCACATCAAAATGACAGAACACAGAAAATGAGTTTCGTGACTGTTTTCTGAACTCTCCCATGTCTTACAGTTCCTATGGTCTAGATCCAGAGGGAAGAAGTTAGTTCATTACATAAATAGATGCCTTAAGAAATTAGGGATCATTTCTCACAAAATATCCCAGCTGAGAAAGGCAGCATAAGACCACAGCCAGGCAGACTGCCACAGAGCATCCACTCTGTCCATCCATGCCCTAGTCTTAAATAGGACCGGATGGCCAAGGGTCACCACACTTTGAGACTATCTTCTAATATGAGATGAAGAGAAACGAACTGGAAAAAATAGTAACTTGTAGAAATGGAAGCCATGGATCCTTGTAGCACAAAGAAGACATGAAACAAGGGGTGACAAGTAGAAGATGAAGGTAAGGCAAGTATAGGGTCAGTGCATATATGACAACGTCTGAATTACAGGATCTCCGAAAAGACAGACCAGACAAACAGAGGTGAGGGAGTTCCTCAAAGAACAAATTTAAAAGTGTTCTCAAAACTGATGGGAATTTTCACACTGATAGGGCCCATCATGCACCCAGTACAACAGCGGACATAGACCCACAGGCCTTCCTGATGTCCATCATCTGAGATTTCAGAACCGATGAACGCAGAAGCTTTCATTCAAAAAAAAAAAAAGGTTTTCAAAAGATGATTCTAGAATCAGGATTTTGTTTCCTCTTCAGTAATATTTGAAGTTAAATTACAGAATATATTTTGTATGTAACAAGGTAATTTCCAGACTAGAATTTGATATGCAAGCAAATTATCAATGAAGACACTTTCAGAAATCCTATTTTTAAAAAATGTTACTTGTTGAACCTTAAAACGCTTCTAGAATACGAATTT